>PVHY01005255.1:0-84883 GCA_004024945.1 Uropsilus gracilis
TTTTAATTATGTTCCATTTAAAGATATATGAAAATATGTGTACCTAGATATAATACTTTTCATTTGGAAACAGAAAAAAAGCTATGTTCTTAGGTTTGGGATAAATATAGTTTCCATACAGGAATATAGTAATAATTATCGCAACTTGGGAGAAATAAACATTTTGTATATTTGAAATGTCTCTAAAGCTTATCCAGAAGTCTTGAGTTGGGAATGTGAAATTGATAAGGACTGGGGGAAAGGGGAATATAGGAATCTGCATGTGCAAACAGCATAGGCTACATGCAAACACTACACAGTTAATACTCTTGAACTAAAACACTTGTTTTGAACTGACAGTCTTATCCCAATGATGCCTGAAGAAGTGTTTGGCATTGACACTGTCAGAAAAAATAGGAAAAAGTTGTACCTGGGTCAAAATGATCAAGGCGAGGACAACAAAGTCTGGGGACAAACTTGAAAGGCTATTATGGTGGGAGGTACTGTTATGGCTCTCTTTTAAATTACTAGAAAAAGACTGGCTTGAAATGAGATATTAAAATGGACTTTTAGAATAAAATACTTGGTTCTCTCAGATGACTAGCTGTCAGACATTAAATTGCGTCATATAGATTTGATTTTTATTTCTGTTCAATTGACTTATGGCAGTGATAGGCAGTCCAACACCAGCACTTTTTAGTTACAAAGTGAAAAGGGTGTGAATACTATAGAGAGTATGCACAGAGCAGTGGGTTCTGGTTATCCCTTCCTGCCTTTCTTCATTCTCCTTGCTCATTTTAGTGATTTAGAGCTCTTTATACCTCTGGAAAGTGATAAAATGAATTCATAGCAAGGTTCTATTGGAATCAAACTTGGAAACCTTGATAATTTCTTCAGTTGAAGAACAGTGGTACAGGCATATGAAGAGTCAGGTCTTCCACAGAAAAGAGGGAAGATTCATTGCCACTCAGTTATATCCTGTATAGTTGCAAGTCAAACATCAAGATGACACACAGAGCTGCTCAGACTCATCAGTAAAGTGTTGTCATCTTATGTATGATTCAAATGCTAGTTCTTGTTTATCAAGAAAAACATATTTGGCACAATTTAAATATATATGTATATCATATCTACAGAACATTATATGTAATACATATGCACATATATATGAATTCAGTCAATAAGATGATGACAACAAACAAGTAAACTTTGGAAGCAAAATTCTCCAGTGAACTATTGCACAAAATAAAATTTCCAAGACTTCTAATGCTTGGCATTGCTGAATGAAAACAAAGGGAACTCTAGAAACAGGAATGTTTGGTTTTTGTTTTTTCAATGACAAAGAGCGTTTTATTCTCTTCTGAATGAACTGAACGCTTTTATTGTGTGCATTATTGCTAAAGTGTCTTTTCAATGTTACATACCACTAATCATTTCCCTTGGCCAAGTACTAATTTATAATTTGAAAAGTCTCTATACAGTGACTGTATCCATTATCTGAAAAGTAGGTTGAATGATTATGTTAGTTTGTAATTGAGGAAGCTAAAAAGCAAAGAATTTTGTCTAGTCCTAAATTCCCAGGAATCCAATGATTGTTATTATTTTCTTGGCACTAGTTATTTATTCTCTAGGTTCTGTACACAAATTTAATATATTCAAACATTTTCTCAGAGATGATGTTCTAACAACTAATTATGGAGAATATAATTGTATTGTTTCTCTTTTTGCACCAAAAATTGTGGTACTGAAAAGGTACTAGAATCTAGGCTCAGTATCACTTAAAATAATAAAAATTGTAAAGTAAAATATGTCTCCGCTAAATTAGAAATAATAAACAATTTAAGTCCTGTTGGAATCATAGACTTATAAAATTGTTTGTATAAAAATACAATCAGGAAAGGAAGGAATGACAATAAAATTAATCTCCAAGTTGACAGATGAATTAGGAGCAATAAGGTCACCCATTCATGCTCTTTGTCTAGACCAAAAATATGAAGTCTAATAAATGACAAAAACATTCAGTAATATTAGTATTAGCCAATAACATCCTAAGACAGAAAAATTCTTAGGACAAGGACAGGACTTTGTTATTTCCATGGGTTTTGTAAACAGAATTTTGGTTAAACAAAGTCAGAATACCCACTGCCATAAATTCCTTTGATCCATTGTTTTAATTACTGTTTTTCCCGTTCTGTACATTCTTGGGCTATCTCTCTTTAGAACTTATCAATTTGGCTGTTGGAGAACAAGGAAGTAGGCTCTGAACCAAATTGGTTCAAACTGGAACTGCAGGCATACAGTTTCAATGAGATGTTCACCTATGAGATGGTCACAACCCCTATACGAGCTATTGCTGATTGGTGTTCACAATTAGCAACAATAAATCAACAAGCTCAGAGAGACAAGTGGACTTAACTAAGTCCACTCTCCTTGCCTTCTCAGCCAATAAAGTTTAATTCTTCTTTTGTCAACTCCCAGGCCTAAAACCTATATGGACCACTAGCCTTGAAAAATTCTTTCTTGTTCTTTCAATTATCATTAAGCTGGGTCCTTGTTTGGACTCACTGATGGTCTTGCTTGTGGTATCCTCTTTTCAACTTTTACAAGAGGGTTTCAAAATTCACTTCACAAATTTTGGAACAAGAACCCTTGATCTATCCCATCACTTCCCAGTGAGTAGAGGAGCAGATTGTAGTTGGTATGCTCCTGGCTTATCCACCTGTGTGGATAAACTGGAATATAACATCAGCTCAGAAGGCCAACAGGGCCCCTCCATTGTTCAATGGCAATAGCTTTTGGAAATAGCCCATCAAATTGTATCATTCCATCCACAAAATAGAAGAATAGGAAGGTCTGGTAAGTCACTACCCTGCACATTATTTGAAGAAGAAAACTAAACAAAATTTTGTTCATAGGACTTTTCCTAAGTTTATTACCAAAGATGGGTGCTTTTGCCATGAAAGTTCATGGCTGATAGTGAGGATAAAGGGCAAATGAGATCACAGCCATTCCAGTCAGTGAAGCAGACTGGGGACCTGACCAAGATGGGTTCAGATGAACAGAATAAGGAAGAAAAGGAGAGGAAGGTAGTAGAAGATGAGGAAAAATAGGAAGAACAGACAGTTAAAGAAAATCTTTTCCATTTTGGAAAAGAAATAATATTTTACATTTTATTTTTGGGAATCCCCTAAAGAAAATAGTAATAACAGTAATAATTATATACATGCAACTTGGCTCACACACACATATATAGATATATACATATATATATCAACAAATATGGATAAGCCTCAGCTAACTACAGGTAATTTATTTATTTACTGAAATCAAGGATGATATTGGCAACATTTGATACTTTCTAGTGAGTCAATTTAGAAGTCCATATATATGCAGGTGTAAGTGATGATAGAGGCCATTTTCTTTTTACAAAGGAGAGAGATAAAGGAGGTAAAATAATCACGATTCAGTCATTCTATTTTATATGTGAAAACAGAAAGAAAAAAAAAGAAATTCATGACATTACATGTGATTGTAGAAAGTAGAGAGAAGTAATATACTCTTGGAAGTTCAACCCCTTAAGTCAAAATTTTAAACAAATGTGGGAAAAGTAGGATTAACAAAAAAAGTAGTGTTAACATTAACTTTGTAAGGGAAAATATTTATAAGTATTATATACATCCTTGCAAGGTCTTATCATATTTTTCCTGTGAGTTCTAGAAATTTAGCATCATTCTTGAGTCATATCTATGTTACAGAGTCATTGATTTCTTGAATCATCAAACCATGTCAGTTATCAGAATATGGATAATTCTTTTGAAAACAAAATTTAGGGAAGAGGGACACAGAAAAGAGAAACAGAGACTAGAAGGGAACTTGACATTTAAGTGCATTTGTATGATTCTATTTGGAACAGAAATTCAAGCACTCCATAAATGCAAATAAATCTATTTGACAGACAGGATGGGTTCATGATAGGTGGGGATAGAAAGGTGCTTACCCCTCTACTTCTCAGGAATTTTCACTTTCAAAACCTCATTATATTTCTTTTGAGAAGTCCTGCCTAAGTTATCTCACTTGAGTTCCAAATTTTTTCCATAACTTAGCACAGCTATACTTGGCTTAAGCAAGATCAATTTGCAAGTATTTATGTTGATGAGTTAATCTTTGAAAACATTTTTCCTTTTTGGATTTTGTGCTGTTTTCAATAAAGTTATATATATATCCTCCCACAGACCAAATGACTGTTTTTCACATGCTAGTATCAACCTAGCCTAAATAGAAAAATTATCATCCTACAAAGGGATTTTCCTAAGGAGTAAAAAGCATAGATCTTTATTATTTGAAATAGCACCCCACCTCTTCGTCTTTTCGTTTTTCACTTATATTCCTTTCACAGAAGGAAAATGTTCATGAGAGGGAATGAGATTAGGGTTTAGCATATTATTTAGATAAAATACTCAATAGATCATTGTGTGAATCATATTTGCCAGTATGTAACTATTTAAAGGAAAAACTGCTTTTGTTTTCTTAAAATTTCAATGCCTTTTAATGCAAGAGGACATAATCTCCAATACAAGGTATAAGTTTTATTGTGGAAAACTAAATCCTTTTATACCCTCAGTCTGGTACATTAGATGTGTGTGGCTTAAAGAAAACAAATGCTGGCCAACAACCCACTGGAGAAATATAGACTACTCATAAAATTATTTTTCAAATTTGTAGAACAGTAAGTACTTGAAAGCCAATGAGAGGTGCCTTGAACCTTGCCTGAACACTACTATATACAATATATATGGTATATATATATATATATATGTATATATACACTATATATTAAATATATATATATATATATATTTAGTGCTACACTAAAATATACTTGTTTCTCTATACATAATCATGCACATAGGTCTTGATAAGACACTACATACACCCAGGTTTTCTCTTTGACACAGAAGAAGTATTAAATTCCTGACCTCCACAAAAGTTCCAAGATCTGTTAAAAACAGGATACTAATTTATTTAAATAAGTGATCGTCTACCTTTTTGGTTACTAAAGGTCCATGGACATGATACATACAACTCACATAACAGCTATCTGTGCGGTGCTCTATTGCAGGGGTTACAAAATAGGCTATGTTAGATATCCTTTCATGTAAAAATTTAGGTAGACCACTAGCTCAAGTCTTTTGGTTTATTTGTAATTTGCTTTTGGAATATTTCGTAAGCTTATCTTGCTATGTATAAAGAGGTAGACTTCACACCAGGATTTATTGACACATACAAAAATTAGGAAATATGGACTTGAGGAGGAGGTGAATATTTGCAAGGAATATACTGGTGAATACAACAGCATATATTGAGAAAGCATTTTAAAATGCACATGCATAATTCCACATTTATGCAAACAGAACATCTATGGAACTAAATTTACAAACACCAAATGATAATGAATCAATCCTTAGCAAAGAACAGCTGGTTTTTAATAATTTTAAATGTTTATTTAACCATCTTATAAATAATGTAAAAGCTTTAAAAGGAAAGCTATGGGCATAAATACTATATTAACTGATTCACAAAACAAGTGAGCATGTCTTTTGTACTATCAGAATAATGAAGACATGTCACTGATGAAATAAATTTCAAAATTTATTTTTTTAATATTAATAAATACATATGGCTGAGAAGATAGTTTACTAAATAACACCAAAAATGGTCAGAAAAGAAGCAGTTTGAGGTTACATTTCCACTGTCTATAGATGACAGAAATGGTTGACCAAAATAGGTTTGGGGATATATACAATAAACTTTGATCAATAAAAATTGCTATTAGAATGGAACTACAGTATACTGTTTATTTGGCAAAAGAATTCTTTTAAGGAGCAAATTTTTAACCTGTTTATATGTACCAACTCATCTTTAGCACCACAGTATAAATTAAACTAATTAAAATAGGTATCTGCTCATTAAAGCAATAACTGATGCCAAATAACTGCTTGAATTTGCATCTATGGCTGCTTTAAGTTGTTATATATAACATATAAAATAAAAATTTAAAAGTAACGTTCACACAATATATATGTAATTTCAAATTAGTTAAGTTTTACAGAATAAATCTCTGGACCTATTATAAAGTCAAAGATGAGTGAGAAGGCAAGAGATTCTAACAAATTTAAGCCTATATTATAAATAATTAAAAATGTCTAGGTATCCCAGATTTCTTTTTTCTCTAGTCAAGGGTTTTAACTTCCAATTAAACACTTTTAAATTGTAATAGTTCAACCTAATTCATTTCCTCATTTCAGAATGCAAACTCTTGAGAATCTCATAATTTTCAGAATAGCTGTGATTAAATATTCTTATTTCTTGGGCAGAACCTCCACTACCGTGATCAACTTTCTGGCTGATAACAAGGCCTGAAGACAAAGGACTCCAATGAAAGACTAACACTGAAGACAAGAAGTGTGCTCTTCCTCTTTTCTGTGAGGTTCATTATCCTATCATGAAGAAAATAAACAGTAAAATAGGAATTCTTTTTCATGAGCTCATTTTAGGCCCATCCTTTTCTTTCTAGGTACTTTCTAATTGCTATTCTTGTGTGGAATTTTCTAGACTATTTTTAATCATAGATTTTTGAGCAAGACAAGATGTCATTTAAATAATTCTCTGCTTAGAGAATAGGATATTCATATGCTGCCAGCTACAAATGCATTAACACTCAAATCACATAGATTTACAAAATGGTACCCAACTTGAACAATCTATGAATCAATGTTATTATTCAGTGAAACAAAAATGATTTAATTAAAAAAATACTAAATCTGATTTTATCAAGAAGATGCTAATATTTTCATATGTGTAAAAAGGGCACAGAACATATTAGAGTTTAAAAAAATGGCTTGCTTTGAATAATGCTAAGGCAGGAAGTTAAGTACACAAATTTGGCCAGACTTAGCTGGCTTGATTCCTTGTTCTGACATGCTAACCAGATGCTGATTCTGGTGTACCAGGTCATTCACCTGAGATAGAAGGTATCATTTCCTTCTTTTCAGGCAGTTGGAAATGTTGGGAGAGGGGACAGGTTTTTTTTCACTAAAAATTCTTTTGCCTGCTTTCTGCCAGCTTTTGCTAAATTAGGGAAAAGCTTCCATGCCTTGCAATGTGACAACCAGGTAGAAGCCTTTATCAACCCTTAAGCTTCATAGACCATTGTTATTCAAATATTTGCCCCATCCACCTCATCCAAACCAGAAAAAATACTTTTTTTTTTTTTCAGACTATGTCTTGCTATTTTGGCCCATGGAAGCACAGGCTCATGTTGCCTGGGGTACCACAGACTCAATTCCCAGCCTCAGCTTCCCAGGTAGCTGGGATTACAGGTGCATGCCACCAATCCCAGTTATTTTTTTGGGACTAGGTCTCGCTATGTTGCCCCGGGCGGGTCTTGAACTGAGACCCCCAGTCCCAGCCGTGCTCCGTAGGCTGGTGCTTGCAGTCATGAGCCACCATACCCAGCAGAAAAAAAGGCTGGGTTCTTTGCCATCAGTAACTGATATATATATATATATATATATATATATATATAACATCATTGTGTACCCCAGGGTTTTCCCATTTCATTAACACCCTTAATCATCTTTTGTGTCCTTCTGTTGGCAGCCAGATGCAAGGTACGAGAAATGAATTCACGAGGAGAGATTTACCCAGCCACAGCTAGGGGCCAAATGAAGATATGAGCCATGAGGCAACTTTATTAACAAAAGGAAGGGGTATTTATAGGGACACAAGGCTAGGGTCTGTTGAATTTCAAAGAAGACAAACACAAACCTGAGAGACAATTAACATTCTAAAGCCTAAGAATAAGTGAGGAATGGGAAGTGTAGGCAGGTGGTCACTATCTCTGATTTAGGGAAGCCAGTGGTGCCACTGCAGTCTCAGAAGGTCATTGTAGTAAATCAGTCCCTAATTTTCTGGGAACTGGTTAACAGGTTTTCCTTATCTTGTCTGCAATGACTTCTGGTTTGCAAATTGTGCACAGCACCCTTCACCTCACCCATTTTCTTTCCTCTTCCTCCTCTTGCTCTATGATTCAGTTCTGTTGGTTGTTTCTAATTTTGTTTATTCATTTCTTTGTTTTTTTCCTATATCCTTGAAATAAGTGAGACTATCCCATATTTCTTTTTTTCTTTCTGGCTTATTTCTGCTAATATGAGACCTTCTAGCTCCATCCATGTTGCTGCAAATGACATGTTTGTCCTCTTTCATTAATGCATAATATTCCATTGTGTACATATACCACATTTTTTTCAGCCATTCATCAGTTTTGGGGCATCTGGGTTGTTTCCATATCTTGGCAATCATAAACAGAGCTGCAATAAACTTGTGCATACAATCAATCATAAACAGAGCTGCAATAAACTTGCGCAATAAACTTGTGCAAACTTTTAAATTAGCATTTTCATGCTTAGGTAGACTCCCAGTAGTGGGATTGATGGGTTGAATGGTAATTCCATTTTCAATATGTCATTGATATCTTTATTGGAATTGCATTGAATCTGTAGGTTGCTTTTGGTAGTATGGCCATATTGATAATGTTGATTCTTCCAATCCAGGAATAGGGAATGTCTTTCCATTTTTTAACATCTTCAATTTCTTTAAGAATGTTTTGTAGTTTTCTTTGTATAGATCTTTTACATAATTTGTTAGGTTTATTTCCAAGTGTTTAATTTTCTTTGGTGCAATGGTAAATGGGGTATTTTTTTTCTAATTTCTTCCTCTTCTGGTAGATTCATACATGAATGCTATTGATTTTTGTATCCACCTACCTTACTGAATTGATTTATTATTTCAGTTTGCTTTTCTGTTGATTTTTTTGGGTTCTCCACATAGAGTATCCTATCATCTGCATATAATGATAGCTTTAGTTCTTCTTTCCCTTTTTGAATTACTTTTATGTCTATTTCTTGTCTTACTGCCCTAGCTAGGACTTCCAGAACTATGTGGAAAAGGAGTGGTGAGAGTGGGCATCCTTGCCTGGTTCCAGAACTCAATTAAAATTATTTCAGTTTTACCCCATTGAGGATGATTTCTGCTGTGGGTTTGTCATATATAGCTTTTATTATGTTGAGGTATAATACTTTCATACTAGTTATTTCCAAGGCTTTCATCATGAATGGATGCTGAACTTTATAAAATGCTTTTTCTGCATCTATTGACATTATCATATGCTTTTTGTTTTTCTCTTTGTTGATGTGTTGGATTATGTTGATTGATTTTCAGATGCTGAAACATCCCTGTGCCCTGGGATGAACTCCACTTGGTCATGATGGATAATCCTTTTTATGTGCTATTGGATTCAGTTTGCCAGGGTTTTGTTTAGAATTTTTGCATCTGTGTTCATTAGGGAGATTGGTTCATAGTTTTCTTTGTGCTATCTTTGTTTGGTCTTGGAATTAGTGTAATGTTTACTTCATAGAATGTATTTGGTAGTTTTCCTTCTTTCAAAAGTTTTTGAAAGTGTTTTAATAGTACAGGTGTTATTTCCTCCTTTAATGCTTGGTTGAATTCATTTGTGAAACCATCTGGGCCTGGGTTCTTATTTTTAGGAAGAGTTCTGATGACAACCTCAATTTCATTGCTTTTGTTTGACCTGTTTAACTTCTCTATTTCTTCTTTGTTCAATTTTGAATGACTGTATCATTTGAGGAATTTGTCCATCTTTTTGAGGCTGTTGTATTTGTATTTGCACATAGATGTTCATAATAGTCTCTAACTTTTGGATTTATGCTGGGTCATTGCAATATCTCCCTTTTCACTTATGATCTTATTTATTTGCGTTTTCTCTCTTCTTTTCTCATGAACCTTGCTAGGATGTTTACAAATTTTATTTATTTTTTCGAGAAACCAGCTTTTGGTTTTCTTTATCTTCTTGATTTTTTTTTTTTTGGTTACTATTTCATTTATCTCTACTTTCATTTTTATTATTTCTTATCTTCGGCTGGATTTTGGGCTCTTTTGTTGCTCTTTTTCTAGGTCCCTGAGTTGGGCGATTAGGTTATTTCTTTGAGTTGCTGCAAGTCTTTTAATTTGGGCCTGTTTTGCTATGAATTTTGCTTTTAATACAGCCTTTGCTGAATTCCACACATTTTGGATGTTGTGTCATCTATGTCGTTCATCTCCATGTATGTTTTAAATTCTTTTTTGATTTCCTCTTTTACCCAGTGATCTTCTAAAAGCCTGTTGTTCAGACTCCATGTGATGTATAATCTTGTTATTTTTCATTGTTGATTTCTAGATTAGAGAAAAAGGTTGGTATTATTTGTGTGTTTATTCAGGTTTGCCTTGTGTCCTAATATATGGCCAATTTTAGAGAATGATCCATGTGCATTTGAAAAGAAAGTATATTCTTTTCCTTGGTGGTGTAGTGTTCTGTAGATATCTATTAGGTCCATTTGGTCTAGATCTTTCTTTAAAGCTTTTGTGTCTTTGTGTTTCTGTTTTGTTTATCGGTCTTTTAGTGAGAGAGGTGTGTTAAAGTCTCCTGCCACTTATGTATTCTCACCAATATTTGTTTTCAGGTCTGCTAGTAGTTGCTTTATGAATTTTGGTGCTCTCCTGTTAGGTGAATTTATGTTGATAATTGTTATGTCTTTTTTGGTAGATTGATCCCTTAATCATTAGGTAAGTGACCTTTATCTTTTATCACTTTTTTTAGTTTGAAGTCTGCTCTGTCAGAAATAGGAATGGAGGCCCCTGCTTTTTTTTGTGGGGGCCATTTGCTTGTAATGTAGTTTTCCAAATCTGTACCTTCAATTATGCTTATTCTTAGAGATCAGAAGTGCTTTTTGGGGAAAGCAGATGTTGGGTTCTGGCTTTTGATCCAGTCTGCAACTCTGTCTTTTGATTGCAAAGTTTAGACCATTGAAATTTAGAGTGATTATTGATTTTGAGATTCTAACATTGGTTTTCTGGTGGTCATTTTAAGGTTTTGATTTGGTTCCTTGTTTTGTATGTTCAATTTATTCTCCTTATGGCTTTAATTTCTGGGACTCTTGCAAAATTTCTTGGAACAGGGGATAAGTGGTAGTAGATTTCCGGAGACTTTGCCTGTCAGGGAAGATTCTAATTTTTCCTTCATAGAGGAAGGATAGCTTTGCAGGTTTGAGTATTCTTGGCTGGAACTTTTTGTCTTGAAATTTTTTGAAAGTCTCTACTTGCCTGGAGTGTCTTTTCAAAGAAATCTGAGTTCAGCTTAATGGATTTTCCTTTGTAGTTTATCTGTTTCTTCTCTTTAGTCATTTTCATTATTTTTCCTTATCTTGGGTTCTTGAAAGTTTTACAATGATGTGTCTTTCTGTGACTTTTCTTTCATTAAAGTAATTTGGTGTCCTTTTTGTTTCCTTTATGTTTATTTTCATTTTCTTCTTCAGATTTGGGAAGTTCAAACTTTATTATTACATTAAAAAGCTTTTCAGTTTTATGACTCTTCTCCCTCTGGGATTCCAATTACTCTTATATTTCCTTTCTTTAAGGAATCTGACAGATATCTGAGTTTCTCGTCAGGGTTCTTTGTTTCCCTCTCTCATTTTTTTCTTCATCCTATTTCTGTATCCTTGAGTGTGCTGATTCATTCTTCTATTTCATCTAATCTGCTTCCATGATTTTTCCCTGCATTTTTAAGCTCCTCTATTCCAATTCTTAAACCATAGGTCTCCTTCAATTTCATTTTTAGGGATTCATTTTCATCAATTTGTCAATTAAGTTATTCTTATTGATGTTTTCTTTTCTATCTTTTTATACTTCTTAGTGCATTAAATGTTTCTTATCATTTTGCTGTTTTTTTCTTTTTCTGATTCTCCCCTTATCTGTTGAAGTGCTTTTATCATGTTGAGTTTGAAGTCTTTGTCTGAAACACAAGTCATTTCTTCAATGTCTTTCATGGTGTTTTCTGAAGATAGTCTTTTCTTTGGTGGTGATATATTGTTTCCCATAGGATTGCTTGCATGTCTACAAGTTTTCTCCTTACTGTGCTTTGCTTTGGGGCTTGTTCTACATATTGAGCAACCATGGATCTGATATTGGTCGGCATGCTGATTGGAGCATTTTCCAGATTGTGAATAAATCTGTACTTTACTTATTTGCACTGGTACCATGATAGCAGGCACCAATGTCTTCCCAGCTCACCTACAAGGGGGTGAGTATAAGTTCTGTGAGGACCCTCGGAGAGCAGGGCTGTCTGGGGAGCTAGTTGTGCTGGTAACGCAGGGATGAGGATCTCCAAGCAGGCCTGGAGCATGCTGGTGACTTCCCAGCTCACCTACAAAGGGGTGAGTACTATGGATCTATGAGGACCTGAGTGGGTGGAGCTGGCTATCTGGGGGGCTGGCTGAGGCAGTGATGCAGGGAGAGGCTCAGAGCATGCCAGTGACTTCCCCACATTCTTTTTTCTTTAGGTAGTAGAAATACTCTAAGATACAGGAACCAACAAAGTCCATTTACTCAGACCTAGCTCACAGCCACTCCAAAAGTATTTGAATCAACTAGATATTAGAAACTCCAACATATAGTTCAAACCTCCAAACTTCTTAGATTCTCTTTAGCACACATACTCACCTTATGCATACTATGGCCATGAGCTTGCCAGCCTGAGCCTAGGCCACCTTTGGTCATGCAGATGAACTCACATTCTTCCCCAAAATAGCTGAATCTCAAAATGGCTAAATCCCTTCTTCTTGCCCTAAGCCCTTTTATATATCATCCTTCCCTTATCAACCCCCAAACAGGACTCAGGAGGGAGTCCTGTCAATTAGCTCACATCATGAAAATTTTGTCTTTTCTTCTTCCTCCCCTTCTATGAATTCTTATCTTGAAATTTACAATTCTAAAGTAACAGAGAAGTAACTCTATTTTTCTAGCTTTATCAATGAATGGCATCACCAGTGTTAATGTTAAGTACCAATTCTAAAGCAACAGGGAAATAACTCCATTTTTTCTTTGGCTATATCAATGTATGTATCAGTTATGTTAATGGAGTACCCATGGGGGTGCCCTTTAACAGAAGGGATATCAGAGAAAATGTGTAAATATATATAATATTTAGTACTAAAATATCTAATACAGGGTCTGAAATTTTGAAGGTGCTAAACAAATGACAGTTAAGAATTCTTATTGAAAATTATTTTAATATATATTTCAATCTATTAAATGAAATAATATATATATGTGTGTCTATGTAAATATCTTTAAGTATATTAAAATTCTACTGACTTCTATATACATTTCTCTTCCACACTGTGTATTTTAATTTCATCTCTCTAAAAATAGTTCTTTGGTTAAGTCTAAGCAAAAACCTCTAATGAACTTCTGCTGCTTAAAAAATAAATCTTAAGCTTACATTTAGTATTCCACACCATCCACCGCTTATCTGATCTGTTTCACTGGATTCTTAATAAATGCTTCTCTAAGATTAAGCTGACTGGGGATGGGAGAGGAGGTTAAGCTATCTGATTAATATAGATCTTGAACAGTATCAAAACATTTTGATTTCTTGATCAGCCTTGTTTGTCATTTAGCACAAAGTCTTAAATCTCAGCAGTAAAAGTCAGGATGATAATTCTAATTTTAGTAGTTGCCATGAGGAACTAATAAGAATATATATATAGTAATTTTAAGTCCCTTCCCGGTGATAACAATGATTGAAAGTAAACCACAGACCTAAGTTGTATCTTTTGACTCTGGAAAATTATGATTCTAAGAATTTTTTAATTTGGGGTTTGAAACTCCTTGTTCTCCATTGAAGAGACTTAAGTCCCATTGCACTGTCAAAAAAAAATTGAAAAGGCAAGCATCTCAGAAATAGTGGAACTGTGTAAGGAAGGACCAAAAACATTCATTCAAATGCTTTATTTTTCACACAGTATGATAGGAGAGATGAATTTTTGAGGTGAAAGACCACAAGAACTTCCCATTTAACCCAAGCCTAATTCCATTTTTTCCTCCAAAATAGCAAAGCAGCAGGCATCTTTAAACAAAGTTGCTTGACTGACTTAGTACCACAATGCATGAAACAAAGACTGAATACATGGACAATGGGCATACTGACACTGCTAGCTGTCTACATTTATGATCAGGAACTGACCTTTATGACAGTATGAAGTTCATTCCTTACAGCATTCAAAGCAGCCCAGTCTTGGACTACTACCTATCCTCATGAACAATACTTTATTTGCCAAATTCAACGGAAACCTAGGCAGATTGGGTGTTTTCAAAAATTTAGACAATAAAGAGTTTAAGTGAAAGAAAGGGGGAGAGCTATGACCAATACAATAAACTGAAATGAAATAATTAGATGCATGTATTACTTAGGAGAACCAGAGTAGGAGTATTAATAAAACAAACTGTGAATACTGCATGTTCTTTTCATAACTATGGTTGGTGGTAGGAGGGCAAACAATTAATTTTAGCTTTTTTTTCTTTTATATATCCATACAGAAGACTTTTATTTTCAGACAGACAAGAACAATGATAAGACAGCTCCAGGGCTTGTTTGAGGCATAGAGATATTCTAGAAGGGAAGATGTTAGAGTATCACAGTCTTATGATCCACTTTAAGGTTTTTTAACTCTTCTAACTAGAGTTTTAATGGAGGAAGCTCTTTTCATTTTCTAATTTAAACCACACTATGTTATTGAGATTGAAAGAATAAGCTACTTTGCTTATTAAGGATGAAATTTTAATTTTTTTCTCCAAAATCCTATGAAGTCTGTTTTTTTTTTTTTAATTTTTTTGTGGGATGAAAACAAGTTACAGATAGGTATTCATATTATAATGCAATAATTACAAAATTATAAACCACACAAAATAATATACTATTTACTGATGTGTGATTTTAAAGTTTCAAATACCACAGGGATGACAAACATCAAATCCAGTGTACTGATTATTATTTCTGGGAATGTATAATGAGGAATATGATAGAAGAGCTTTCCACAGAGAATGTCAACTATCTCTTTGATGGCTGGTTTCTTTTTAAATTTAATTAATTTTTTAATTTGCATATAAATGTGTATTTATATTTATATTACATTATTGTGTACCACTGGGCTCTCCCAGTTCCCTATCACCTGTTAACCATCCTGCTCTTTTGTGCCCTTTGCCTTTCCCACCTTCTTCCCCCTCTTCTCTTGCTCCATTGTTCAGTCCCATTGGTTGTTTCTAATTTTTCTTGTTCGTTTGTTTGCTTTTCCCTATATCCATCATATAAGTGAGACTATCCTGTATTTCTCTTTTTTGTTTTGGTTTATTTCTGTTACTATGAGTTCTTCTAGTTTCATCCCTGTTGCTCCAAATAACATATGTTTGTCCTCCTTGATTGATGTGTAGTATTCCATTGTGTTCATATACCACATTTTTTTCAGCCAAACATCAGTTTTAGGGCATTTGGTTTGTTTGCAAATTTTGGCAATTGTAAACAGAGCTGCAATAAACATGTGTGCACAGGTGTCCTTTTGAATTAGTGTTTCATGTCCTGAAAACACTAATTCAAAAGGGATTTTAGATTCAACTTGAGATACGTTTACTTTTTTTTCATCTTTGAAATAAAGAAAAGATGTCACAATTTAGGTTACAGACAGAATTCCAGAAGACCCTAGGTTTTCTTTATGATGATTGTGAGCGGCATCTATTATCGTGACTCAGAGTGATCATGCATGAATAGGAGCTTGATGACAATTCCAACTCATTACCTATATCAGAATCCATAATATGGAGGGGAAAGTGGTATTCTCAGTTTCTTAGCAGTAACCCTGTCATGGACAACTCAACTATTTTAAATGAAATATGAATTCAACTTTAATATATGTTATGGGTTGGGCACTGTTCCACATTCTTTAAAGACTTTTTTTTTTAAAGTGAAGTTAATTCATTAAGATATGTCACTAGGAAAGAGGTAAAGACATCATCATGGCCACAGGAGGCTATCATTTTCCCTATGCTTCTTCCTTACTGTCAATAACTCAGCTTTCTTGGAATGCAAATCCCAGCCTGCCAAAAACTGAACTTCCAGAATGGGGGTATATAAACACACACATATGCATACATGCATATATACATGTGTGCATACATACATACGCATACATGTATATATACAGAAGTGGAATGAAGGAGGAAGGAGAAGCAGAGGAATAGGACAAATAGTAGTCATTATCTTGATTTTGGGGTAGGTTACATGCTACATTTTGAATTTCTAATCTTGCTCGTTCTCCATCCCCACTAGAGTCTCCCCAATCAATAGTTTTTACTGTCCTGGAGTTACGTTGAAGCCTGACCAGCTTTTGGGCCTCAGCTTCTCCATTTTGGATCAAACTTGTTGGAAGCATGCACTCTCCAGGCAACAGTCCTGAATCACCTACTCCTGCAACATGGCCTGAGGTGGCAATAGTCTGGTCATCAGGTATAGAAAGATGTTTTCCTATTGTTACCTTCAAGCTAAAATACTGAGCTCAACAGAATCTGATCACAGGATTTTTTCTTCTTGCTATTGTTGTATTAACTAATGATTCAAAGGAGAAACCTGCAGCAAACAAATGTACTCTGACCTCCTTTAACTGTGGTGGAGTTTGTGCTGCACCAGGACTAAGTGCCTATGCTCATTGGGTGTGCTCACAGCCCACCTGGTCCCAGCTTTCATTTCCATTTCTGTCTTTCTTTAATCTCCTACTATCCTCCCTCTGTGCTTCACCTCGCTGGTCCATGGAATTTACCCACAAGTGGTTGGGTGTTTTAAGAGTTTTGATATGGAGTCTCTCCTTTTTCTCCTTATTCCTTCACTCTCTCTCTGTTTCTGTCTCTCTGGAATATCTATGTATTCTCTCAAAGAAATATATATATTATTCCTTTGAAACGCATGCCAAATATGACCTTTGAACGCACTGGGAACACACTTTCTTTGGTTTTGACTAACAGATTCTTTTCCCATTAACACTTCAGTTTCACCTGGCTTCATAATCACTATTGTTCATAAAGGGAAACTGAAAAATGGAAAACTCACAAATGGCCAAAATATAAGAGAAAATAGGAGTATGATGATAAATATGCAGCATTTTAATTAATTTCCAGAATTACAAAGAGACCTAGTTTGGGGAAAAAAACTAGTCAATTATTTATATATTTTCTCAATTCCATGTAACTGTTGCAGAAATCCTGGAAACAGTAAAATAAGAATCTTAATCTGGAAGCTAAGCTAATAAACTGGAATTATTAAAGATTATGAATTTTAGTCAGACACAGAAGAAATTTGAACTAATGGTTTTCCAACTCTAAAGGTATCCTTTTCCCATGTATTACAGAGGTAAAGTTAAGAAGCAGAAATCTGCTACCAAAGATGTGTCTTTGGCAAGTGGTTCATTTCATGTAAGGGGCTCTGAAGGCTGCAAGGAAGATGCTTTTGATATTTATATATAAACCTCTCTATAAGGGCCTTTTTCAGAAACACTTAATTGCATATCTCTTTTCAAGGGAAAGGGTAAAAATAAATCTATATTTGCTCCTCTTTTCCAGATCAATTCCCAAATTGAATTTTCCCTTTCTTTCCCAAACTTACTTATGATGGTATCTAAAACCACATGGGTGGATTATTTAATCACACTGGTCCCTTCTCTCCATGCAGGAAGTTAATTAAATATGCTGTTAAAAATATTTTGACCTTTTTCTCTATTTGCATTGAAATTGGTTAAGAAAACAGACAGAGTACTTAACTAAACTTACAAATGTGAGCACCTAGTCCTTTATATCCAATCATCAGATTCATCCCAGTCCATGTGAGCAGTAGCAAGACCACACTATCTTAAAGAGGCAGAAATAAGATTTATTCATTAAAAAGACAAAATAGACAAAAGTTACTAAAAGTACAAGGGATCCCTTTGGTGATCTTATCACATAGTACAGACTCTAGTCCAAAAAGCTACACATGGGTCCTTTAGACACATGTGTCCACAAAAGGGCAGCTATCCCATCTTCAAGACAAATGAAGAAACTAATCTTACACCAAAGCACCAGTTTGTTATTTGCAACTGACCATATTTATAACTGATACATCCCCTTCTAACTTTATAGCTCCTGCTTGCAGGATTTTGACAGTTACTTTATTCATTAACTATTTCATGAAGAGATAATATTTAATGCCATCACATTATTTCATTAAGAATTTATCATAATTAATCATTTATAATTCATCACTATCATTCTATGGTTATATTCATAGGTTACTTTCCCTTCTCTTTCAGAAATATTGTCAGGTCATATCTGTAATATTGTTCAGGGAAACCATTTCATATAGAGAGAAGAGTAATGCAACGGCATACAGAAGAGAGAAATATAAGTTTTGTCTAGGCACTATTAATGTTATTTGCTGGTGCATGGGGCCATGGAATTCACAGTTAGCAAGATGGGTGGAAATGAACATGAAGAACTTTGAATACCAGACTAAGAAGAGTCATTGGAATTCTAGGTGCTCAAAGGGTATGACTTATTTAGAAACATGAATGTGTGTAAAGAATTTAAGATTAAAGCCAATGGGAAGAAATCAGAAGCAAGAAGTAGAGGATATATTAGCTAGGACATATTCCAAAATAGATAAAATGAAAAGATGACCATACTTTGTAGGTTGAGAGGTTAGAGGAAATCTAAGTAATTTCATCCTTTAGAACTCAATTGAGTGTATGGAATAGGAAGTAGAAGAGAGAAATTTTTTTAAAGGAATTATAGTTTTTAGATAAAATAGTTACAAAGCAATGAGTCAATTCAGAGAAATGGTGATCATAATGAAGAAAGAAGTTGTCAAGTTAGGGAAGGGAGAGAGTGGAGGCATTTTTATTTTTAAGACTGACAGGTTTTATGATGGATTGTGAGCACAGATGTTTGTGTTTGAAGATTGAGTATGGAATCATAAAAGATTTTGAACTTAGAGATACTTATAATATAGGAAGTAATTGGTGTCTGTGACTCTGCATTACATAAAGATTCTGTTTATGGACCTTTACCCAATGGGGGACTCAACTGAGAGTCTATCTTCCTCTCCCTTCTCAAATAGAATGCCTTTGGAGATCACTGAATGTGAAATAAAGGAACACTCACTCATATCTTGTTATAAATCCTATGTTTTGCTAAGAGATTTATGTTTAGAAGTGGATAAATAAGGCTCAAGAGCAAGAGTTAGCACTTGTTATTCAATGATAGGCTGAGAAGATGGGAGAGGGAATGGGGAGTGGTGGGGTGATGGAAATCTGTTTTTTGTGAAGATGATGAACAGAAATAAATTGAGAACCATACAGACTGTGAGGCAGAAAATAATATGCAAATGAATGTTAAAGTGGTCTGAGCTATTTTTGTTGTTGTTTGTTATGTTTGACTTAAGAGAGTTGGAAAAAGGCAAAAGTATTGCCTAGATAGAAGTAAGCAAATTAAAGTTAATTAGGTACCAAACAAAAAAATAACAGCTAGAGAACAAATAAAATCTGAAACTTTATTAAAAAATAATCTAGAAAAATGTGTATCTGTGTTTATATAAGATAAAGTAACATGAGAATTATGCAGAAATATCTTCATATTCTTTTGATAATATATAAAGAGTGGGACCATGTAATATGGAGATCAGTGTATTATCTCAAAGCCATTCATACCTGGTAGGGTCAAGCCTGGGTCAACATCTCTTGGTCACTCTATTAGGGGCTCAGAAGCTTAGACACTTTTTTACACTGAAATATAACATACAATATTTACATGCAATATTAATATACAATATTGTGTAAATTTAAAGAATGTAACATGAGTTGATATGCATATATATTATATGACTGCCAGAAGTAAGTTAGTTAATGCATCTATTACCTTAAATAATTTGTTGTTACTAAGATTTACTTCCTTAGTAGCTTAAAAGTATACAATACAATATTGTTAAATTGTGTTGTACCTTAGAATCCCCCCAAAAACCCTTAAAACTGAAAATTTGAACCCATTATAGAAAAGTCTTTGATGATGGATCATACAAACAGAATCAGGACCCTTGATATTTCTTACTGGGATGGTTATAGTTTTATTATTGTGTACGTGGTACACATCCATACATATATAGTTATGCATATAAACATATATTAAGTACTTGTTATGCTAAATATACTTAATATATTTAAATAATATTAAATACATTTAAAATATAATTCTACTTTTAAATATAAACTTACTACACATTTAGAATGAAATACTTTTGAGAAATGTGGATGGCTCCAAAATAGAAGTAAAAAAAGGAAATCTTTCTCTATCTGACCTCCCTTTCCAGAGGAAGATCACTGTGAATATAGGTTTCTGTGTGTCCTTCTAAACACTTTTCTGTACACATGTGCAAATATTCTCATATATGTGGGATTTTCTTTAAGAAGAGTAAGTGTAGGAAAAAAATGTGAAATGATGTTGAAACTTTTTAAGTAGCAGATAAGCGGCTGAACTGACTGAAGACACCCTGGCTTAAACTCAGGCTTTTCTCAGGGCACATGTGAAGAAGAATATAAAACAAGACAAATAATGGCACAGCCTGGTGATGCAATCCATCCAGAAGGGATCCTCCCCTACCACCTGTCCTCACAGTCATAGACGGAATTTAGGAACACACTGTCTCATTTCTGCAATGACTTCAGACATGGTATCCTTTGGGTCAGTTTAATCCTTTTCTCTACAGCTGTTTCTTCAACCAAAACCTTGCAAAATTTTCAGCATACTTTAGTTAAATTTATGTTACTCTTCATGATACCTGACACTCCAAGACCTGGTCTCCCCTCACTCATGGTGATATTGTGAGTAACATCTACTGGCACCTTTTCTCTGAATCAGATACTTCTCCCACCTCTGCGTAAAGGAACACCTCCCTCTCCCACTTTGTTTCTGTATGGCTTTCCCTCATGGATGTTTATAAGGACAACTTATCACCCCTCTCAGCACTTAGACCTCTGCTATTTCCACATTTTGTTTGTATTAGGTTCTCCATCTACCAGCATTAACAACCTCCTTCCCCACCTTCCCTGATCACCAGAGTTTGAAAACCACTTGTGTTTCTTGTGCAAAGCTGCTATGTGCATCTGAGCATGAAGGGCCAGTGGCACAACCCATGCTGCTCCTGTGATAACATACTTCATTCTTGGCTCTTGGAGTCAACTTCACACTGGAGTCAATATGCAAGCACGCACCTGTGCATACTCTGTTTTGCTGAAAAACTTTATCCTGATTTTTCCACAAAGTGGCAAAATCATTTGTGTCTCTGCCTGACGTGTCATCAAACTTCCTCATTGAACCAGTCTGCAGTTTTCCACACAAGGGACTGATTCCTTATTATCCCCTACTGCCTGTCTACAGGGTGTTTCCAGTTGACTTCAGAAGCTAGCAACATAGGTCTTGTGAATCTATTGTTCTGCTTATTGTAGACTGCTCAACCTTCTAAATTATCAGGAGGGACAAGCAACTGTTTTGCTGCCCTGTTCATTACAAATTTGCCAGAAGATTTTTTTTAAACAAATATATGCTTTATTGTTATTATTATTTTTTTTAACATCATTTCAGTCCCTGCGGGTCACCCGTCACCTCCCCTCCCTGCCCGCTCCAGCTGGTCCTCTCTCTCCCCTTGTGTAGTTTCATTTGGTTGACCATATATTAGTGAAACCATTTGGTTTCTGTCCCTTTCTATCTGGCTCGTTTCTGCTAGAATGATTTCTTCTAGGTACATCTAGGTGTCGAAAAATTCATCAAATTTGTCATTTTTAATTGATGAGTTATACTCCATTATGTATATATACCACATCTTTTTCATCCACTCATCTGTTCTGGGGCATTTGGGTTGTTTCCTTGTCCTTGCAATTATAAATAGTGCTGCAATAAACATCCGAGCACAGGTGTCCTTTCGTACCCACATTGAGGTCTCCTTTGGGTAGATTCCCAGAAGTGCGACTGCTGGGTCAAATGGTAATTCCATTTTCCTGAGTTTGAGGGTCCTCCATACTGCTTTCCATAGTGGCTGGACGATTTTACATTCCCACCAGCAGTGTAAGAGTGTTCCTTTCTCTCCACATCCACACCAGCACTTGTTGTTGCCTGGTTTTTTGATGTGGGCCATTCTTACTGGTGTAAAGTGGTATCTCATTGTGGTTTTGATTTGCATTTCTCTAATTGCTAGTGATATTGAGCAATTTTTCATGTGCCTGAGATTTTTTAATCTGCAAATTTGTCTTAACCTTCTGTAAATAGAGAGCAGGCCTGGCATAGGTCAGTACTGGCAGTCTGAATGTAACATAGAAAATATAACAGTGGATCTGTCTAGTCATTTCATTTTTCATTGTGAAACAGAGCAAGGTCATTGCCTGACTTTGAAAGTGAGAAGAAATATACTATCCAAGCTGCCAGTACTGTTCCTATCCTAGTTGCCACATTGGGTAATAACCCATGTTACTAGTTCTTGAGAATGAGCACTACCACTCATCAGTTTTCCTTTTTGTTTGCTAAATTTATTTATGGTTTGTGTTTATTTTTTCCTACTATCTTCTCTTATCATCTCCCTCTTAATCTCAGAATCCCCCCCCCCAGTTTTCCTTAAGCTTTTTTACTTTATTAAATTATTTGCTAAGCATATGTCCAGTATTTGTTGTTTTTGTAATTCTGGCTTGCTTTAGTATGTATAATTCTCTCACTCTCTCTACTTTACTGTAAATACCTATCTTTCATCTTTCCTTATGGCTGAATAGTAATGCCACTCATCTAGAAGTTATTGACTATTGATGGATGCTAAGATGCTTCTGTGTCTAATTACTGTAAATAATGCTCAGTGATCATTGTAAAGTGTGTGTATATATATATATATATGTATATATAATTGCTTTATAAACAAGTTTGCATTGTATAGCATGTACATTATTCTTAGCTAGATGCCCAAGAGTGGAATTGCATGCAGTATTTCCATTTTGGGTGCTTAAAGGTACATCTTCCATACTAATTACAACAGCTTACTTTTCTATAAACACTGTTCCTCTTTATCTGAACTCTCTTTAGTCCTTGTTTGAGGCCTTTTTAGTATATGTCATTCTCATGAATACGACATGGTATGCATCTCTTTTACTGGAAACAATGATGAACTATTTTTACATGTTTTTTTGGTTTCTGGATAGCCTCTTTGGTGAACTGTCTATTCATATATGCTAGCCACTTATTAATTAGGTTGTCTATTTCTTAATTGTTGAATAATGTGAGCTTTTTAATATGTTAGTTATTAACCCCTTATCCATGATATATAGGGTCAATTTATATTATTAAATAAGATATCTTTTTAATTTTCTTTATTTTCTCTGTATAAAAGATTTTTAACTTGAGGTCATTCCAATAGTTTGTTTTGTTTCCAATTCCTTTGCTATGGGAATTGGATTTCAAAAATCATATTTATGTTGATAACAGAAAGTATTACAAACATTTTATTATACACATTTGACTTATACATCTTATATATATATATTTATCTTAAATCTATTTGGACTTTATTTTTGTGAATGAACTTAGCAAATAATTCAAGTTCATTCTTTGATGTATCAATATACAGTGTCTTAGTACAATTTACTAAAAAGATCATTTTCCCATTTTATAACAACTTTCAATATAAATTAGATAATGACATGATCATGAAATCACTTCCAGACTTTCAGTTCAGTTCCATTTCACAATCCATGTAAGTTTGTGCTAATATTCTCTTTTTATAAAACTGCTATTTTGGAGTCAAGTTTGAAATCAGGTAATTTGATACCTTTGGTGGTTCCATACAAACCTCAGCATTTTTGTTCAATTTATTTGAAACATATTGTTGATATTTTTATGAAGGTTGCATTCAATTTATTTAGAAGCAAGATATTTTATTTGATTGTTGATTTTCTCCATCCATGAGTATGGGAAATACATGCATTTCCTTTTGTCTGTAAGTTCTCTAGTATCAGCTTGTATTTCTTATTGTCTAACTAAATCCCTTTTCCTTAGGTTAATTCTAAGATGCTTATTTTTTTTGAAACAATTTCAAAAGGATTTATTGTCTTGATTTCCTTTGGTTTTCATTCATTGTATAAAAAAGTACAGATTTTTATATTTTATTCCTCTCAAATTTGTTCTAGTCATTCTTTTTCTAACTTTTTGATGTCATCTTTAGTATTTTATCTATATATCATATCAGCTATAAATAGGGATAACTTCACGTCTTTTCTCATCTGGATCCCCTTTTCTTCCTGTTTTCAAGTGGTAGATGTGGCCAGAAGCTCTAATATTAAGTTAGACAAAAATGGTGGCAATGAGCATCCTTGTCTTATTCCTAATTTAAAGGGGAAGCTTTCAGTTCTTCATCAGCAAGAATTATATTGGTTATTGGTTTGTGACATATGTCCTTTATTCTAGTGCCATCTTGTTTCAAGTTATCATAAATGGTAGCCAAATCTTATCAAATAGTTTCTCTGTATCCATTGATACTATCATCATATATTTTTTATCTTTAGTTAACAAAATGCATTACATTGGCTGATTTATGTATATTAAAACATCATTGCATTCCTTATACACCCCTATATGATCATGATATATAATCCATAGTATAGTGCAGCTTAGAATTCAAGTTGCTTGCTATTAAAAGTTTTTGAAAAATACTCATAAAGGCTATTGGTTTATAATTTTCTTGTGCTGTCTTTCTCTGGTTTCAGTATTAGGGTAATGTTGGCATCCTAAAATTTATTAAGGAGCATTCCCTTTTGTATTCTTAAAGATGCTCTGAGAAGGATTGGCATAGTTATTTTTTAAAACCTTATTAAAACTCAATTATAATGCCCTCAGGTCCTGGTTTTATATTTTATAGATGTTTATTAATGTTTTAATTTCCATGTTTATGTTCTATTTGTTCAGCTCATCTGCATCTTCCTATGTTAGTCTTGGTATACTATATTAATTTTAAAATTTGTCTATATCTTCAAGATTATCCCATCTATTGGCATATATTATTCTTCATCATACTGCCTTATGTTTTTCCCTTAAGTGCTACCTGTGGCAATTTTCCATCTTTCATTTATAATTCTTTTTACCAATGCTTTCTCTATTTGTTTTCTCCTTAGTCTTGCTAGAGGTTTATCTATTTTGCTTATCTTTTTGAAGAACCTACTCTTAATGTCATTGACTTTTTGAGCCCTATTTTATTTCCTCTTTAAAAAAAAACTATTTCCTTATTTCTACTACATTTATGTCTTATTAACTCTTCTATCATGTTGTTTTAGGTATAGTATTTTTTTGGGGGGGTTCTTAACGTGTTAATTTCTTTTATCCAATAACTATTAAGCAACATGCTATTTACTCTTTTTATATTTATGTTATTTCCTGTTTTTTTTTCTTACAGTTGATATCTAACTTTAAGTCATTATGATCAGAAACATACTTGGAATAACTTCTCTTTGGAGTGATATTGACAATTGTGTTCCAACATACGGTTTATTATTGAAATTTTCATATCTACTTGAGAAAAGTTTGTATGCAGTGGTCTTTAGGTAAAGTGTTCTATAGATGCTTGTTAAAAATATTCCATCTAATAACATATATAAGGTTTTTGTTTCAGTATTTATTTATTGTCTTGCTGATCATTCAACAAGTCCTCTAGGGTACTATGCTGTAGCCAATATGTCTCTCCAAATTCTATTATTGTTTTATGTATCTTATTACTCCATTCTTCAGTGCAGGTATATTTATGAGTGTTATTTCATATTGTATTAGGTTCTTAACCATAATATAGTGCCTATATCTACCTCTTACTACCTTTTAAATCAAAAATTTATTTTATTCAATGTGCATATAACTGTTTCTTTCCAACTTTAAGTCTATCCTTGCCTTTGTTAGTAAAAAGGATTTCTTTTAAATGCAGAAGATTAAATAATTTTCAAAAGTCATTCAATGACTCTAACCTAACTGTTTTAATTTCCATACTTATGGGAACCAAGCTCATCTTCATCTTCCTTACTTTTTATTTTTCCCCCAGGTTTTGTGCCAGGATTCCCAAGCCTGGCCAGGTTCTGTGTGCTGACAAATGAGAAAAGAGTCAGGGAACCCTGGGGAAATCCGAGTCTATTGTTGCAACAGGAGGTTAGGCACAGGACTGACAGCAGCAACAGCAGAGGCAGTGGCAGCAGCATTAGTAGTGACTCTATAAGCCATTTTTGCACTATTCAAGGAAAAGGCTGGCACAGGGCCAGTTGTGTGTTCATAATCAAATAATTGGTACATTTCCAGACAGGCTGGGTATTATCAAAGTTATAGGTGATATGCTTGTTTGCTGAATCTCTTATTCTATGTTCCTTTACCTTCACATCAGGCTATTTGCATTTGACATGTTATTGAGATGTAAGTGTTCTTTGCCATTTTTTTATGTGTGTACCTGCATATGTTTATTGGTTATTGTGTCTTTTCATTTTTTTCTTTCTTTTAGATTTTGTTTAGATTCTATTTCTGTTTTATTATATGTTACTTTATTGATACATAATTTAAAGTTCTGAGGTTAGTATATTATGGACAAGTTGTATGATTCTGGTCATTTTCATAGGCAACTTTGTTACTTTGTCCCCCTCCATGTTATAATATTTATGTTTCTGGTACCTGCATATTTTTTTGTTCTGTCACTGTAATATGTCTTCAAGTCTTCTTTCATATGTGGCTTCATACTGATATGTTTAGTTTTTGCTTTTGACTGAAGCTCTTTACCCTTTCTTCTGTCTTAATTGTTGATATTTCAAGGATAAGAATTCTCTACCAGAAGTCTTTCTCTTCAAATACTTTAAATATCTTCCATCAGTTCCTTTGTACTTGAAATGGCTGTACTGAAAGTCCACTAATAGTTTGAGTAGGGTTACTTTGGAGGCTGTCCTTTTCTCCTTTTAATTTTTTAGTATTCTGTCCTTGTCATTGACTTTCAGTCCTTTAGTATGGTGTGTCTTGGTGTGTATCTCTCTGGTATTATCTTGTTTGGAACTGTTTGAGCCTCCTGAATCACATCTCATTTATTTTCCAAATTATGATGATTTTTAGCAACTATTTTTTAAATTTTCTATGCCTTTCTCTTTCTTTTTTTTCCCTGTGGTACTTCATGATATGAATGCTACTTCTCCTTAGGTTTTCACAAGAGCCTCTCATACTACTTTCTTTTCTAAAAAGAAAGTTGCTTTCTTTGTGTACTCTTTGACACTAGGCTATAGATTTTTTCAATCTCTCATTGTTTCTATTTGTTTGGGTTGAGGCCCTTTATTGTTTTTGTTAATTCAATTATGCTATTTGTTTTGTTATCTAATTGCCTCACCTTTTCTTGATCTTTATTCTATTTTTCTTTTATACAATTGAGGTTCCTCTCAGGGTTTTATAATTCCAACATGGGCATTACATTTTTCTGTCTCTGTTTTTAATTTTTATATGTAGTAAAAGGGATAGACTTTGTGGCTATTGCCTTTCCATCTACTGAAATAGTGAGAAAACTATAGTAGGAAAAAGGACCAGGGCACTAGAGCACATAAAGATCACCTCCAGCAAGTATCAAGGATTCAAGGTTCACATTATACTATGAGTAACAGAATTGTATGGTGGGGATCCACAGTAATCTCCAACTAGTTCTGCTTGTTCTTCAGTATAAGTGTCATGTTAATTTGCATGTATAGGCTATGATTTGAGTGCTAGATACAGTGTTAGGTATTGATTGCCATTGACACTGAGTCCCAGGCTGTAGTTTTTTTTTTTTTTTTTTTTTTAGCACAAAGAATTATCCATGGCTTTTTCCTCATTCTGTCAACAGGTACTTAAAATATAGTTTACATAAGAGCCCGTTTATTGTCTTTTAGCCCAAATGTGAGGAGTTGCAGTGTGAGGAGGGTGTGGCAGTTGTTTAGAATACCCAGACTCAGTTTCAAATAACTTCTTCTGTGAGATGATACTCCTCCAAGCTTTACCGCCTTATACCAGGTTCCAGATGTTCTATATTTGACCCTCAAACTCAAGCTAGCAATCCTCATTCTATATCCCAGCTCCTTTAGTGCAGCTTCTGTCGTGGGTGACAACTCTGCACTCCATCTTACTTAGTGCCAGGTCTCAAGAGTTCTGATTTTTGCATGAAACCTGAGTCAGCAACATGGTTTTCACCCAACAGCAGCCCTTCTCTCTTGTGTGTTGTGCTGTTGCAGTATCACCACAAACACAGTTCGCTAATACCATTGTTCCTAGTGTAGTAGTGTATTTTTCCTTCAGGGACTCTTGGGTTCACTCTGTTGCAGTCTAGTTGGTAAGTGAAATCGGATAAAAAGAAAAGACTTTTTGCCTTGAACTAGAACACCTATGCCTGCTTCTCCCTAGGAAGCAGGCTCCAAGCAGTTTATTAGCATTTTTACTGTTTACCTACTATTGGTATGCAAAAATCAGCTACCAGCTTCTCTCAGCTCTCTTCCCCTCTCTTAGACCTAAAAAAAAAGAAAAACTTAGAAACACAGTTTAAACTTTAGACTAGTTTGCTTCAATTTACCCTCTTCTAAACTTTTGTGGGTTCTTTCCACCATCCCCAGCCGTCTCACCAAACTCTTAAGTCAAAGCAAGACTCTCAGAGTGAAGACTAATTTATTTTTAACAAAGTGATTATCTAATTACTACAAAAGGAAACATGTATTAAAACTTCAAATTACAATTAAAGACAATGGCACCCAGGGGTGTAGGCACCCCCTATCACTAATTATATGGAAGAAGCAAGTCTTTGAAACTTACACAGCAGCACTAGAAACCTGACATCTGAGATCACTTTAACGTCATAATGATCCGTGTTTCTAATGATTTGTTTGTTTTTCCAATGTACAGTGAGCTTTTCAAAGCACAACCATTTTTCAGATTTCTATATAGACTTTGAAGAAATTATACTCTGGTCCCTGATGTTTGTGTATATGTCAGAGATAGAGAGAGAGAGAGGAGAGAGAAGTTTTATTCTCTAAACTGAGCAAACAAAATTGCCACTGATCACATCTAATTATTTGAAATGATGTAGCTAATCTGAACTAATGTGACATGAATGTAAAATACTCAGGATTCTAAAGAACACACTACAAAAATTTAAAAACACAACACATTTAAAATTTTATATTAATGACTTGTTAAAATGACAATATTTATGTTTTATGAAATTTGTAAAATATACATTACATTCATTTGATATCTTTCTTTTTACATTTTTAAGTGGCTACTAAAATATTTTATAATACATACATACATGCACTTTATAGTTCGATTAGATAATCCTGCTTAAGTGAACCAAATAGCCCAGAGTTGAGAGTTCACTGCTTGATGAACTAAACCTTCAACTGTTTTGATGAAAAGTGCAAGAAAAAATTTAAGCATATTTCCTACTTCATAAATTGTAAGCTGGAGTGGGCAGTTTTCCTCTTTCCTAAATAGTTGTAAAAGGAGCCTCAAGACCTGACTGTGAGGTATATGGGAACTGGTTTATCTAGATGAGTTCATATTTGGCTGTGCTAGTTCTTTTTTGCATTTTCTTTTGGTTTGGGTTGTGTACCAGCTAGAGTGTGTTCTCAGATACCTAGTTTTCTAGATGTTCAGGCTATTGCTATAAATGTGGTTGAACAAGTGATTCAACCAATAATTCAGTAAGTAAAGGAGTGTGGTGCAAGCAAGTGATTGCTGCATAAATTAGAAGTTTGGGTTTTAGTATTAACTCTGATGCTAGTTTATGGAATAATTCCAGGATTTTTAATTAGCTCCTAGAGAAAATATTCTGATCTATAAAATAAAGTTACTATTTATCTCATACAACTACTATGAGGATTAAATAAATCAACTCTTCTGGAAAATTCGTAAAAATTGTAAAGCTCAAAACTATGAAATCATTAACATCCATAACTATGTGTTTGGTTTATCTTAATCGTGCTTTATTATGATGCACAATTTCTTTCACAGGCATCTGGGAATAAAAGTTGGAAAATATTTTCTAGAACAAATATATCTGGCACCAACTGAAAGTGACTCAGAAGTAGAATAGTATTTTCAGGCAGTTTTAAAAGTCAAATATGATACATTCAATTCTGATGAAAAGAACATAGAAGTAATTAAGCAGTATGTGTGTGGTGATTAAGAAGTCCATGTTTTGTGGTTCAACACAATGAAGTCAACTTATACACATCATTTGTACAGGAAATTAAGCTTCAAGAAAGGTTTTTTTTAAAAATGTGTGAGCTATTTGGTGAATTGAATAATAGAGGACAGAAAGATAACTGATTAGAATAATATATGCTTGAGTTGTAACATTTGAAGTATGACAAGTGATTTATGGGTATAAACTTAGTATCTTGCAAGTCACTGTATCAAGATAAGCATTCCACTTTTTCCAATTAAACTATGAAAGTCATGAAGTAAGAAAAATGAAACAAAATTCATTTAAATGAATCTTTGTTAGTAAAGTTGTTAAAATAAAGACATTTCTTAGGACTAACTAAAGCCTCAATGAACTCCAGCAAAGGAATAAGTATGAAGTATAAGAAATGTTTATTATTATTTATTATTATTATTTTAATTTTCATTAAAAAAAAAACTGATTGTATACGCCAAGCTTCTCTCACCATGTCACCCACCAACTGTCATTGTGATCCCTGTGGTCATCCCTCCCGATTTCACTCTCCTGATTTACTGAATGTTTTACTTCTTTTGTCATTTTGTTAGTTTTAACTTTTTCATGTTCTTTTCTTTGTTTTCCCTATATGCCACATATAAGTGAGACCATCTGGTATTTATCTTTTTCTTTTTGACTTATTTCAGCTAGCATGATGAGGAAAGGTTTATTAAGAAAGGAATAAAGGAACAGAAACAAGCCTGCAGAAGCAGCGGGGGAGACTCCTAAAATTTCTTGAAGGAAACAAAATTTATTAGTTCAACCAGTTTTGTCAATTAGTTTTACCTCAATATTAAAGACAAAAAGAAAAAAAATTCCATGGTTTAAAATGACTTTTCTTGCATCTAAAATTATACAGAACATTTCATCATGAAAAGCATGTTCTCAACCATCCTGAGGGCAATGCCAGAATTGTTGCTAAACTGAAGTGGACCTGCTTGCAGGTGGTCACTGCTCTGTAACAGACTCTGTGGCCTACAGAGTGATTGTAATCAGGCTTGTGAGTAGGCAAGCACCTGCTCTGTGTCCTTAAGCAAAGATAAGGAAGCAGAGGTATCCTTATTTCTTCCTTACATAAAAATCTTGTCATTTCTTCCTGCCTTCCACATATTATCCAGTAACACTTCATTAATCCCCCAAACAACCACTCTACTAAATCCTAGAGTATTTATCATCCAATCCTTCCTGTCACAGGGAACAAAATTCTTATTAGGCTGGCCTGCCATAGTTAGAAAGTTTTAGGGATACACAATTCTTGCTTACATTGATGCAAATACTTTCTCTTGTAATTTCAAATCTTTCCTGCAAATTCCAGATCTTATTTGATATGGCTTTAAGACTTACATGATTTTTAACTTAATGTGGGGGGATGGTCACTGAAGTGGTCAGGGAGGGGAGGTGGTGGGTGAACCCTGGAGAATAAAGATGTGAAATATATAAATAAATAAATTATTTTTAAAAAGAAAAAATATTTAAAAAATAATAAACAATACTTATTCTAGTATATGAAATGTGTTAAAAAGTTGTGTAACATCAGTGCATTTAGCTATGTGAGTAAAAGGCAAAAAAATTCAACAATTAAAAGTAGCTACTTCTATATAGTGAGATGATTGGTGACATTCTCTCTTTCTCATTATGCTTTTCTAGGCAACCCAATCTATAATGAGTATTATATTGCTTTCATACTTAAGTAAAATAACACATTTTATGAAAAAAATGAACATATTTTAATTGTGACTCACTTATTCATTCCATGCAATAATTAAAAACATGTACTATGGGTCAGACACTGAAGTGTGTGGTAGGATTTCATAAGACACTATATTTTAAGTGACTACCCTCAATCCCCATTCCAGTTCTCAGACTCCCAGAGACTATTTGGTATTCTAAAAGCAGTTTGTGGAAAAGGAAATGGTAGAAATGGGGGACATTAATAAGAGGGAGTTTTTTTATTCCCAAGACGCTGAACATACAAATGCACAATGCACAGACCATATATAAATACCGAACTCTGACCTATAATGTGCAGCATCCAGCCAGAAGGGGCAAACAATAAGTCCCCAAGGGGTCAAGGCTTGATCAACAACATGGTAAAACTTCCCTCATTTTTCCATATTTCAGTTGAAGAACAACTAGATAATGTCAGATATGTATTCCTAACCAATCACATAGTACATCTCATTTCTAGTAAGCTCTCCTACAGATTTCCCATGGCAATAGGGCATATCTGAAGTTTATCTTTTCCACTGTAAAGTTTTCCTACTCTTCTGTTTACCTTTGAGTCTCTATCAAATGTAGGTGGTAGTTTCTGATTCTATCACTGTAACAAGCTCTGAGCAAATAAATTTTGCTTAATTTTATTTGGGTGGTCTTTATTTATCACTTTATATTTACCATATTATTAAATATTTCATTTGCTCTTGTTAGTATTAGTGTGATTAAATTACTAAAATATCTTCAAGTTTAGTTTCTGAAAATCAAGGTTTTTAGCTCTGTCTCCCATATTTGTGTTATTTGTACTACTATAAGTCTGTTAAGTTCCAAGTATTACCATTGATTATGGTGTTAAAATAAAAGCTCAATGGGAAAATATTAGCAAGTTCCACTTTGAGGGTTACAGTCCCTAGTTCATGCCCCTAAAGTGTCACTGTCTGCCACAGTTGTTAATCAGGCCACATGTTTGTGGACACACCAACCGAGCTTTATATGACCTCTGCCAAGATAATTGATAAACTCTAGTGTTTATGACTTGATCTATTGAACTAGATGACTTAGCATATGATAATCAACTCTAGTGCTGAAAGTTCATTCAATAATAACTCTAGGGTGCTAGAGTATGTTAGAATATTACATTTAATCTTCCTGATACTTTGTATGAAGCCAGTATTACCAGTTCATTGGTAAGATGAACAAACTGAAGCTCAATGAAACTGAACAAATGACCTAAAGTCATATACTTATTAAAGGTAGAAAAACCAATTTCAGTTCTACCCCACTCCAATCATTATGCTCTAGTATCAAGCAATACAATTAGCAAAAAAATGATTTTCCATTTCCCGAAAGGTAGTATCCACATGACTATATGCCAAAGTTCACACAGAAAAGCTATTTTTCAAGTATTATGTTTTGAATATCATATTTTAAGAGGGATATTTGTTTAACAAATAGATTGTAAATAGAAAAAATAAACTGTTCTGAACAGAGATCTAGATAATGCCATCTAAGGAGCCATTTGGTATTCTATGTTAGAGTAACCTAACATTTAGAACATATTTAGAATATAGGGTGTCAAGCACATATGAAGAGAAATTTTGGAAATAAAAGTTTCAGTTGGGTATGACTTACTGACTAAATCTCATCTTAGGAAAGGCAAAGGAGAGAGTAAGTGATATTATTTCTTCATTTATTACAAAAAAAATAAGACTAGTTTATAACAAGCAATAAAATGGTTTTGGTAGAGTGTCTTTTATGGGAAATAAGAAAAGAATTTCTAGCTACCTGGACTATCAATGTGAATTCTTTGAACAATATCATGTAATATTTTTGCTTTAAAAGTGTAGAAAATAAGCATGACTGTTATTGAAAATGCAATCTCCTAGGACATTTCTTTTGCAGGAAAAGGAGGCATCTACCTCCCCCCAACCCTCATTACTTTAAAGTGCATAAGCAAATTAAAAAACCTCCCTGAACAACCCAAACTCTTCTAAATAAACCCTTTGCTTTCTTTCCTTACATGTTGCTTGAGGAATATTAGTTATTCTCTCTGTATTTACATTTGAATTGTCAGTTATTATGGTTCCATTTCAATTGGCTCTAGCTACCTAGATTATCAATGTGACACTTCCCATGGAGCTAAAACAAGTCTTAAGCAACTCATAAATTTGAGAAAAATTAAAAGTTCAGAACAAGCATAGAATGGTGGTGACAGAATGGGCTATAAAACAGTAATTTCCTCCTACTCACTAACATATCCATTATGTCATCAAAACGTTTATTCTTAAAAGAGCCCAAGAAGAGGAAATAAAAGAAGACCTGAAGCATTAACACTCTTTCTCTTTGGTATTGTCAGGTTATGACTTCAACCTGTAGGGAAACTTTAACAAAATGACCTGACTGAGAAAAGCATGGGTGAAACTCTCCTCAATATCCAAAAGATAGTCATTGTTAGAAGTAGCAATGGCTGGGGAATTTATAGCTTTAGGTTCAGCAATGATCACTATATTTGCTTGATCTGTTAGACAAAAAGCATCATTATCAGCAGTCTCTCTGCTGTTTCTCTAACTGCCCATTGTCATCAGAATGGTCTCTTACTCTTAGACACTCCTAATTTTTGTTGACAGTATGTTCCTTCTCTTAGCTGACACAGCTTTAGAAGCTGGAGATGTGCATTCTATTCCCTTTCTCTCAATCATCTTAGCCTATCAGTCACTAAGGCACAGCTTACCCAGGTCTTTCCTATTAAATCTTCCTGCTAGTCCTTATATTCATAATCTGTATTGGTCAGAGTTTTCCAGAGAAACAGAACTCATTGGACATATACACATATATGTAGAGAGGAGTATGTTAAGTAATTGGAACCTGTGATTAAATCCACAGGCAGCTCAGTAGGCTAGATGCTTAGGCAGGATTTGTATGTTGTAGTCTTAGAACTGAATTCCGTTTTGGGGGCTGTTTCAGTCTTTTTTCTTAAGGCCTTTTGTTGATTGGATGAGGCTCAACCATACAATGGAGGATAATCTGCTTTATTCAAACAGACTAAAATGTCAATCATATCTAAAATTTCCTTTGCAGCAAGATCTACTCATGTTTGACTAAACTGAGCAGCACAGACTAAGCAAGTTGAAGCAAAACCTTAACCTTCTCACCATCATAATTCAGTCTTGTCACTTCCATCTTTAATGAAGGTCACAAGCTCTCTGTCTCTCCTCATCTTCACTCCTCAAACTGCACACATTCTCTAGTTGGTTTCAGTATTATTAGGTTCTGGCCCAGATCACAGATTGTCAGTGGTTCCTCTGTACTTTAAATGACTGAATTCACACCCTACTTTGGACATTGAGAGTACATGTCTTGTTTCAAGGCTCTGCAACTGGCACCCTCTCTCCTGCAAGAAGTTGCTCCCAGATTTTCTAGCACACCATGCTGCTTCTCCACTCCATGTCTTCCTTACTCTTAAAATTGTTTACTTTCTTCAGGTCACTCATCACTTCAAGGTCAAGGCAAATCCTATCTTTTCCCTGTGGCTTTCATTGTTTAATCTGCAGGTGTTTCCTTCTTCCCAAGTTCCTAAAGTATGTATTGCTGACCTCATTCATTTAGCATTAGTGCCTATTCATGAGTATGTGATCTATATAGTTACATAAGGCTCCATGAATTTGTTCATGCCAGTCCTATGGTCCAATACATTTTTTACTGGAGAATGATCCATGTGCCCTTAAAAATTGTGTATTCTTTTCATACTAGGTGCAGTGTCCTGTTGATGTTTATTAGGTCCATTTAGTCTAGGCATTTGTTCAGGGTTATGGGTCCATGTTTAATTTTTGTCTTGTTGATCTTCCCTTGGTGAGAATGGAATGTTGACATCTCCTTTCACATATGTATTTTCTTTAATGTCTTTTTTCAATCTTTTTTCTCTTCCCTGAGTCAAAGTTGTTATAGTCAGTATATTTTGAAGGGTCATCAGAATAAAAATCTCTTATTTTAAGACCAGAATTAACACTGGAAGGAATTGGCTAAAAAGATTCAGTGTTTAAATACAATTCTGGACTCAACCTTTTTACCTTTAAAGTGGAGATAATGATAATATGAACATTATAGAATAACTGTTTAAATGAAAAATTCCACTTCTATGGCCTAGAATAGCACCTGGCACTCACTATATGTTAGATATTATTGTTAATATTATTGTTTTGCTTTAATCATTTTCATGTATCAGTATATAACAACTCATAATCTCAAGCAAATATAAAAGATTTTTTTCAATTTTTGATGATGTATTTGATTTTCTTTCAGTGGTTTCAAGATGTTGATAGGGGTGATGTGAAATTGGGGGGCTGTGGCCCCAACTTGGTAATGCTGCATTATGATGGCAGTCATTTTGCACTGGTAGGTGGAGACTCAGAGAAGGGAAGCAAGGTTTTTCAAGATTTTCTTGCAGTAGGGACAGACAGAGGCTGCTTAGGATGGAGTTTGACTGGTGAGCAAAACCCAGAAAGCTGGAGAAGAGAGTGGTGGAGCAACAAGTAGGCGGAAGGCCTCAGAGTGGCTGTTGCCATGTTTGGCAGCAGGGCAGGGAAGGAAGCCATGTTGTGGGCTTCCATACCCAGCCTAGACTGGTGAGGAGCCCAGGGGAAGCATATTGGGGAAAGTTGTGATCTGTGAAAGCTGACTTTGAAACTAGATACTTGGAAACTTACTTTAACTTAGAAACTGTGAAGCTTGGGAATTGTTTGGAGGACTTTTAGTGCTTCTGTTTTCATCATGAGGTGTCTGACGTGGTTGTTGCTATTGTTTTAAATGAGTATTGGTGGTTCAAGCTCAAATAATGTTAGCGCTGTGCCTTTAGAGGAGGATCAACAAAACCATCTTGGTTTCCTCATTTGGTTTGAAAGTGGGACAGCCTCCATTTTGTGGACACATGTGGCTAAAGAACCCATGTGTAGCTTTTTGGACTAGAGACTCGATTATATGATAAGATAACCAAAGGTTTTTTTTTCCCCCTCAATGATTTTTGTCTATTTTGTCTTTTTAGTGAGTAAATTTTGTTTTTGCTCTTTTAAAGATAGTTTGGTCTTGCAACCTTTCATGCAGACTGGGATGAACGTGGGAGTGGCTGGGGTTAAAGAGACAGCTGCTCTTGCTTGTAAGTTTAATTAGTAACCTTGACAGGGGGTGCTATGGTGAAATTTGGAGTTTGTGACCCCACCATGGTAATACTGCATTAATATAACAGCCATTGTGCCATGGTGGGCGGAGACTTGGAGAAGGGAAGCCTTCTCATAAGAGAAACAGAGAAAGAGGGTTTAGGAAGGAGTGTAGCTAGAGAGGAACAGAGAGGGAAAGCTGGAGAAAGTAGAGAGCAGAGGAGGAACATGGAGGTTGTAGGTCTCGGAGCTGCTGCAGCAATGTGCAGCAGTAAGGCATTAAAGGTCTGGGCCCAGGGAAATACCCGTTGGAGAAATTTGTGACCTGTATAAGTGGATTTGGAAATTTGGTACTTGAAACTTTCTTTTGCTTTGAAACTGAAAAGCTTGGGAATTGTCTGGAGACCTGAAGAGATACTGTGTTGCTATTATCATCATGAGATATCTGAAGTGGTTGCTGCTGCTGTTGGTTTGAATGAGTCTTTGTGGTTTTGGGTCACTGTAGAGTTGAAGCAAAAAGAATGATGCAATTGTGCCTTTGGAGGAGAATTGATGACACCATCTTGGTTTCTTCATTTGACTTGAAGGTGGGACAGTCACCATTTCATGGAAGCATGTGGCTGAAAGATCTACATGTACCTTTTTTTGACTAGAGACTGAACTGTGGTGGTAAGAAAATCAAAGGGGGCCCCTTGTACGCTTATTGACTTTTGTCTATTTCATGCTCTTAGTGAATAAATCTTGTTTTTGCTTCCTCTTAAGGTTAGTGTGGTCTTTCTACTGCTTGCATGGGCTGGGACAAACTTGATAAGTGGCTGGACTTAAAAAAAGGTCAGCTGCTCCGATATGTTAGTTTAGTTAAGTACCCTGCTTTTCTTGTTTCGTTAAATCATTTCACCCTGCTTTGCTTGTTTCATTACCTGATCTAAGTTTGACTCCTTCTGTGCCAGAGTGAGATACTGCCATTTTGGAAACAAGTGTCTGACCATCACAACTGCATTATATTGTCTACCCCTTTAATGTAAAGTAGAAAAAAAATCCCCCTTAGATAAATGGTACTTTGGTTCTACACTATCTATTTGATGGAGAGAAAAGTTATTGGATTTCTATGTATTTTTTAGAGTTGAGTGATTTCCTCTGCCTCAATCATCGAATAAGAAATATAGATAGATGGTTTATCTGTGCATGGAAGTTTGCAATTCAAGGAAAAATGAGAATGGAATATATGAGGCAAATGCTTAAATGCCTGAAGTTAAGAGCATAAATGTGATTTACCTTCCCTCAGATTGAGCCAGTTTTTCTCTACAAGTTTTGGCCCTTATCCCCAGCTGTCAATCAGTGCTTTCTTTCCCATAAGGGACATGTTGAAATCCATATAATTTATTTGATAATAAAATCTTACAGCATCAACGAAACCTTGGAGACGTGGAGAATAGGGACAAAGGAAGTAAATTCCAAGGGAGATTAAGTAGTCATAGCCACCAAATTTGAAACAACTAACCTGGTATCTTTTAGTTAAAAAACTGAGGCACTAATGGGACATTTCTGGGCAGAAACAAAAGTTGAAAATGTCACTGAACCTTGGAATAGCAGCATGAGATTGATGTGTTTTTGGAATAATTAGGGGGAAAGGATATAAAATTCCTGAGGGCATAATTCCATTTTGAACTTCCTTGCTCCTCTATGGTGCAGGGTCAGGGATTCCCACTCTAATTTATACCTATCCTTTTCTCTGTTATAACCCTCTTCTCCGATCTGTTCTTCTAAATAAATTTTCCTCTTTTAACTCATTTGCCTTAGTCCTCTAATTTCCTTCTGCAGCTTTGCCAGACAACAACCTGGTAAAGAAAAGTAACAGTAACATCATTTATTTTAAAATTAAAAGAGTGTAGCTAAATGTAGTGTATATGGGTCTTGTAACATGTATGGTAAACAATCAACCCTTCTATGGCCCGAGGGATGGAGAATGTCCTGCTACTGCTTGATGACCCAGGGAAGGTGGTATAGGCAAGAATAAATAGATAAAAATTATAGTAGTCAAGTATATTTTCAAGATATTTGAAGTTAATTATCTGCGAAGAGAAAGATAACAACTTTATCTAAAATTTATTATAAGCAATGTACAAATGACTACTATTCTAAAACATGTTATCCTAAACTGATTCATAGTTTCCCTCTAATTACAGATTATATACATGATCCTGAAAATTTAGATTTTGGTAATACAAATATTAGAACATGTGTTAAAAATTACAGTATTTAATCTGTATTGCAAAATTATTTTGTTAAAAGACTCTTAAAAGTTTTGTCATTTTACATTAAATTAAATTGAATCAATTTAGACTATACAATTTAACATAATAAATGTTAACATAAGTTTCTTTCCTTTACCCAGAGTAGAGGTGATTGATTGCACTACAGAGATAGTAGTCTTGATGCTGATAGAAGTCAGAACCTATATAAAATGGAAAGGTTACCTGTCCCACGGACTGCCAGTCTAAGCCAGCACTGCCGATGTAAACATGTTGTTTGTCCACAATCCAGAAGGAGGACTGCAACCGGCCCTTGTTATAGGCAGTCATGTTCATGTAGGTCACCTCAGCTCCTAGGAGTGCAAGCAGATCCCAGTCAGCCCATGTCAAAACCCTGGTATCACAGTCAGTCACCTACTCACAGGATATTCAGATACATGGTTTGCAGTGTTATAACTGGTATTCAGGAAAGCAAAAATTTACATTAAATTGGCCAGAGAAGTTTCTCTGGGATTTGCTTTTTTCCCAGAGAAGAATACAAAAATGAAAGTTTCTCCCACACACATGCAGAGGAGGCATATTTAGTGACTTCTATAACAGGGATTCTTAACTCACCTGTGATTCAAACCAAACTCTGTTATTTACCACCTGTTAAAGTAGGTGTATAATGGTTTATTTTTTGGAATAATTTTCATATACTTTTGTAATGAATAAAATGATCAGCTACATTTGGTAATTCAGTTGTCCTTGATAGGGATGCTGTGGTGAAGTTGGGGGGCCATGGCCCCAAGCATTGGTGGTGCTGCATTAGGATGGCAGCCATTGTACCCTGGTGGGCTGGGTGGAGTCTTGAAGAGGGGAAGCCAAGGCTTCTCATGAAACAGAGAGGGGATTTATAGAGTGACTGGAGAGGTAGGCATAGAGAGAGTGAGAGAAAGGTGTAGAGAGAAAAATGTGGAGGAGCAACAGGGAAGCTAGAAGCCTGAGAACTGCCACTACCATGTGTGGCAGCTGGACAGGGAAGGAAGCCAGGCTGTGGGCCTCACTCTAGCCTGGGCTGGTGAGAAATCCAGGGAATCATGCTGGAGAAACTTGTAATTTTGTAACCTGACTTGGAAACATGGTACTTGAAAATTTGTTTTAACTTCAAAACTGTGTATTTTGGGAATTATCTGGAGACCTAAAGAGAACTTGTTGCACTGTTGTTTTCATTGTGAGACATCTGAAGTGAATGCTGCTATTATATCAAGCGAACCTTGCTGGTTTTTGGGCCACTTAAAGAATGCTGGAGCTGTATCCCTTCGTGGAAAATGGATGATGCCATCTTGGTTTTTCATTGAATTTGAATCTCCCACTTTTGAAGGAGGATTGATGATGCCATCTTGATTTCTTCATTTGGCTTGAAGGTGGGGTGGCTGCCATTTTGTGGATGCATATGGCTGAAGGACCTGTGTGCAGTTTTTTGGACAAGAGACTGAACCAGTTAGTAAGATAATCAAAGGTGTCCATTGTATGCTCAGTGACTCTTGTCTATTTTGTTTTTTTAATATTTAATGTTTTTGCCTATTCCAAAGGTTAGTGTGTCTTGCTACTGCTTGTGTGGGCTGGGAAGAACTGAAGAACTGAAGCTGAGTTCAAAGGGCCAGCTGCTCCTGTTTGTAGAGTTAGTTAAGTTCTCTGCTTTGTTCTGACTTGATTTAGGTCCTCAGGAAGAAATTGTTCTTATACATGATTTTTTATCCTTTTCTGTTTACTTGCTTTTACTTCTTCATTTTCCTCTTCTTCATTTAATTTCACTTAGGTTTCTTCCAGGCTTTTCTTTATCTGATAGCTGTTAATATTTTATCTGATAGCAATGACTATTCATTATAGAAATGTAATGCAGACTGATTAACTAGATCACTCAGGCTATTGTTGCAACCCCAAATCGTAATTTAAGATTTACAATTAACTAACTGGCATAAGCAAACTGGTTCATTCTCATAAAGAACTGTCAATCTTGCTGCCTCAGGATTATATATTTAGAAATAAAAGCAGCATGTATACTGATGCAAATTCATTTACATATTTTCTAAAGGTACATTTCTTATAAAGACCAGGCCCATATATATGTATATATGTACACATATACATAAATGTGTGTCATATATATTTCTTTTAAAGAATATGTACGTATATATATATATATATACACACACACACACACACACACACACACACACATTTAATGATCTAAACAAGTATGTTTTCAGACATTCAACATTGATAAATAGGATGTGCTCTGGTGATGCAGCTCATTGTCAGAATCTTCATTAGAAGGAGGCGACATTATATTATATGCACAATGATACAGGATGTCAGATTCAGGGTGTCAGAAAGGTGTGGTGAACACTCTGAATTTAATCTGTTGGGAAATTGTAAACCGAAGGTGTCTGGGCTCCTGCGGCAAGAGGAAGGTTTTGGGAAAGTGATGGGGGAACAGAGACCCCCCCTCCTGGTGACACAGCTGAACTGAGCTATTCCATGTTTGACCTGATGGGCAGAGACTAGGAGCTAAGGAAATCCTGCAAGAAGACAGAGGGAAATCACAAAGAGGATTGTGGTGTGGGGCTGTGAGACGTGTGTGGTGCTGGAGGAGGGAGAAGCAGTGCTGGCTGCCATGAGGCCTGTCCAGGAGCAGCAGTGGGCTGCAGCCAGACAGGGAAAGGGGAGAGACTGTGAGCTTCTGGCACAGATAGGCAAGGGGAGGCTGGGAGTCCAGAAAAACATGATGGGGAAGACTGGAATCTGTGTAAGCAGACTGCATTTGTTGAAGAAGTTTGAAAAGCTTGGAAATCTGGACTTTGTGTTGAATCCTGTTTTATTTTGTTTGGTTTGGAATCTCTGCTGCCTCCAGCTATCTTGAATAATAACAACTAAGAAACAGTAACAGATTTCACAGGAAGAACAGCCAGGATTATAAAACTAAAAGGAACACAGGCTACCCCTTAGTCTTAGTCCATAGGTGGTGCTCATAATTAACTGGAAGGTAGAAGGTGGAGCTTCTAGATTACATCGATGATATCAAATCAATGGTGAAACAAGGAGTTTTTCAAACCCCACCCCAAGTGGGCCTTGGAGCTGAGGTTCTTGGCAATTAAAATATGTGGTTTTTGGTGTTAAAAATCATTGGGTTTGAGGTAGTTGAAACTGCTGAGGCTTTTGACCAATTAAGTTGCTGGGTTTTGGGCAGTTAAACTGCTGGGCTTCTGGCAGTTTAAGTGCTGGGAGGAGGGCATCTTTGGAAAAGTCAACAGCTTGCCTGGCACAATTTAAGTTTGCACACACTGTTTGGAGTAGAAAACATAATGTCTGGCCACATGCCAGCTTCTGAGTACCCTCTTCCTTTTGCTCACTTATTGTATAAATAGATTATAATACTGTTGTTTCATGCTTTGCTTTTGAGTTATGACCTGCAGTCATGAGAATACAGGTAAAGGCCCACCAACTGTGTCATTCCCCCTGGGTTTGTTCAGTTTTAAAGTCAGAATGCCAAAAATGTGTAGTTACCATGGCAATAATGGAGAGGCCCAGCTCTTCATTGAGGATACCGTATTCCCAGATATGTGCTCCTGTGCAAAGAGCTGTATCTGTCTTAGAAAGTGCAGTGTTTTACTAGGACTACAATAACAAAGAACAGCAAATTGGGTTGCTGAAAATGGCAGAAACATATTGTCTCTCAGCATGGAAGTTCGAAATCTCAGAAGTTTGAAATCAGCATGTTAGATATTTTTTTATATGCCTGTTGACCATTTGAATTTCTTCTTTGAAGAAGTATCTCTTTAGTTCTTCTGTCCATTTTTTTTTTTTGATTGGTTTGTTTTGTTAAGTTGTGTGAGCTCTTTGTTCATCTTTAATATCAGCCCCTTATCTGTCAGTTGGTAAGCAAATTTTTTTCCCCATTTGGTGGGTAAGTTTTGTTATTTTGATTCTCATTGTTATGATTATTGCCTCTTTTGTTATACAAAAGATTTTTAGTTTAATGTAGTCAACAGCTGTTTATCTTTTCCTTTGTTTTCTTCTGAGTTTTCAAACAACTTTTTGAGATATAAGTCTTGGAAACCACCCAAATGCTCCAAAACAGATGAATGGATAAAAAAGTAGTGATATATTTACATTTACACTATGGAATATTATTTGATAACCAAAAGAAGAAAAAACAACAACAACCATGTCATTTCTAGTTGTTGGCCGCCAGACTCAAGTGACATGAATGGAGCTGGATTATGCTAAAATTAGAAGGAAAAAATAAATGTTGGATGATCACACTTATATATGGAATATAGATAAATCAAACAAAAGGACAAGAAATAGTCAAGACTAACTAGTTTATCATAGAACTGAAACATAGAACACAGGAAGGGGAAGGAGAGGAGCAAAACAGGGAAGGGAGAAACACAAAGGTAGCTTTGGTGACTTTGGTGACTGTTCATTGGTGATAAGGTGGTGGGAGACCTATAAAGACTACTACAATATAAGGAATTTTTAAAAAGTATTCAATTAAAAACAAAATAAAATCAATATATACCATGCTTCCTTTGAGGGAAAGCTAAACATCTGAAAGATCAGAAAAGGGAGGTCTCATCACTGTATCAGAGAACCTCCAAATAATATCAAGTGAATAAAAACAATGGATGACTTCTGTTCAGCTGTACCCAGGATCAGAGCTACAGGCCAGTGGAATTGTGTGTTGAGACTGAGCAGTATGAAACAATACTTTTGCTATTTACTGAATACCTCTGTGTGACCAGGGTCAAGATCTCTATTGCTACAATCCTATATGAAATGTGGTATTTTTCTATTTTAAAATAAATTGACCTACTAGACATGATGTAAGAAAATCAACTGAAAATATTTGCTGAAATATTTATCAAAATGTTTTTAAACTAGTTTGTAGAATATCATTTTCCTTTTAAGAATTCTCTATCTGTATATTCTCCTATTTGTCTTTCATTCCACTATCTCTGAGCATGCCTTTATGTGATTTGCATTGGATTCATATATGTTAGTCATTTCCAAGAAGTCTCTCAGTTTGTTGCAAATATGTCATTCAATATTTTACTTAAAATTATATTTCATTCACTTTGAGAATACTCTGTTGATTCATTATAAAAATTAACTTTGTACTATTTTTATATGAATTCAAGCATTACCACTAAAATCCAATACTATAAAGTATATTTAATCACAAAAATCTTTAATGTACCACTTACTTTAGTAATGTATCATGTACACAAACTAATTCCAAGTTTATTTCATAGTGTTATACTTTTAGCTGACACACAGTTAAATTCATTTTTATGAAGTTCTTTAAATATTACACTGACAAGTTTATGTTATCTTTCAGAGTTGATTTGAGTCAAGTAAATACATTTTTCAACAGTTTTGAAAATACATAGTTTAATTAGCAAGTTTTTTTAATCATTTTTCATTTTTAACAGGAGAGATAATGTGCCTACTTCACTCTTTGTAGCTCAGGAGCCCACTGTGCAGATGGCCTAGGATGATAAATGTGAGATGCACAGGAGAGCAATATGTGCCCTGGTTGATGTCTCTGAAAAGTTGAGTTGGGGCTCAATCTCTGCAGACTCTCCTGCTTTCAGCCTGAGGTCTACTTATTTCTACTATGATTAATAGGAGTGATTTGTAAATCAAAAATGCTTTCAGTAGATAAAAGTGAAAAATTAGAAGCTTGCACTTTTTCCTATAGTTGTTTTATAAAATTATTTCATATTTTCTAGGAATCCCTAATTATGTCTTTAAAAACTACATTTGTGATATTGTGGTAGTCAATCAGCAATCTAATTATTGTACTAATCAAGGTACAGTGGTGTAGATACTCCCCAGCCCCATATTCTACAACCTTCTTAGGAAGAAAGACAAAAAAATCAGGAATTCCCAAAGCAATTGTATCATCTGTTTTGAACTTTAACAGAGAAAACTCACTGAAATTTAATAGTGAATGCTTTGCCTTCAGAGATGTTGCTTCTTTATTAGATAATTCTTACTAGATAACTAGATTAGATTGTACTTTGCTTTGTTTGTTAGACTGCTAGATGTTACAAGATGTTGCTAGATGATACAAAGTTGAATCAAGTGAAACTAAATGGCCTCTACTTGACCACAGCTGATTTGTCAAATGTAGACCTTTCACCTAAAGTCAATAAAATTTCTTCTTTTAAGAACTCAAAACTGAGTCACAGAATTAGTAACTTTAAGAAGTTATGTTAAAATATATGCATATGGAGGTTGCCATGATGATCCAAGTCCTCAAATAATTTTTTAAAAAGGATAGGAGTGACCCTGTCAAGGCTAGCCCAGATTTACAAAGGCCTCATCACTTACTGCAAGACCCACCACTGCCCAGACCAGTGAGACCCTGAACCCATGTTGAAAAGGATGCCAACATGACTCGAGATATTGCTACTTCCTATGAGATGCCATAGATGCCTACCTGAACCTGCAGAGGACTGGTGGAGTTCCATGGAATCCTGCCAGCACCTACCTAGACCTACAAAGGCTTCTGCACATTCCACAAGATATTTATGCTGGTGAAACCATGGACCTGTGTCTGGAAATGAACCAGAGTAACTGGAGAGCTCATAATCTCTCATGAAAACCTGTAAACTAATTGTCTAGATTGATGAGACCACTGACCAGTGAGATAGGAATAGCCATACACACATAGAAAAACCCAACTTAGAGTAGCTTGGTTCCAAAGCTAATAATGGGGAGGTGAAAGCATTCAACAAATAAAAATGAGTCTTCAAAGAAATAGTGCAACAGAGAGAGAACAAATTTCCAGCATTCCAGTTCATAGACATGGAAACTATACTCTCCCTATCAAATATATAGTTTAGAATGGTAATGATAAAGAAATTTAAAGATATGGAATAAAACTCAGAGAAACAAATGAATGTCCTTAGAAATAAAATCAAGAACTGAAGGCAGCAAATAAAGCTCTAAGTAAGATGTACACATATAAACAGAATATAGCTTAACATAATTAATGTCATATACAAAATACTCATATCATTCTCAGTGATGAAAACTGAAAGTTTTTCCACTAAAATCTGGTACACAAAACAAAGATATCCACTTTCATCACTGCTGTTCAACATAATATAGGGAGTTCTAGCTAAAGCAATCAAGCAAGAAAAATAAAGGGCTCCAAATTGGGGAAGAAGAATTATAACCATTGCTATTTGTAGAAAAGATGATAATATACACAGAAAACCATCAAGACTCCATGGGAAAAAAAAAAAAAACTAATAAAAAGAGTTGATCAGTTCCAGATATAGCAGAGTATAAAATCAACACACATTAATCAGTTGCCTTTCTAATGACCAATGATGCTCTAGAAGAGGAAGAAATTAATGAAATGAACCCACTTACAATTACCTTTCTCAAATAAAATACATAAGAGTAAATTAACAAAGATTACTTAAAATGTCTATACAAAAAAGAACTATGACAATGTTTAAATAGAAAATGCAAAGACTTAGAAAAATATTCCTACCAATGGACTGAAAAAATCATTGCCCTCAAAACAGGCATCCTACCCATAGTACATACAGATTCAATACAATACCAAAAAAAAGGATATTTTAAAAAATTCGATATTTATTTATTTTTATTGCATGTATATATACAAACACATATATAAATATTACAATGTTGTTTATCCCGATATTCTCTCATCACTTTATCACCCGTGCACCTTCTTTATCTCTTGTGCCCTCCCTCTCTCTTGATTTTACACTCCTCCCCTCCACCCCTTGATCTGTGCTTTAGTTCTGTTGGCAGTTTTAAAATTTTCTTGTCTTTAAGGTTCCCGAGGGAACCCACCCACCCTGCCTCCACTAAGGTGAGTCACAAGTCATTGGTGCCAGTGCTGCAAGCGGCGCTGGAGCAAATTACTAAACTAAAGTACAGATCTACTTTCAAACTGGAAAACATTCCCATCAACATGCCGACCAACACAAGATCCATGGTTTCTCACTATGTAGAACAAGTATGGCACCGGGGAAAATTACTAAACTAAAGTACAGATCTACTTTCAAACTGGAAAACATTCACATCAACATGCCGACCAACACAAGATCCATGGTTTCTTAATATGTAGAACAAGTTAGAAAGCAAAACACAGTAAGGAGAAAAACTTTAAACATGCAAGCAAGTCCTACAGGAAATAATCCATCACCAACAAAGAAAGAACAATCTCCAGAAAACATCAAAGAAATGATGTGTATATCACAAAAAGATTCCACTATCAACATGTTAAATGCACTCCAACAATTAAGAGAAGAATTAGAAAAAAGGGACAATAGCATGATAGAAGCATTTAATGCACTAAGGGAAGAAGTAGAAACGTATAAAAAAGAAAGCATCAATATGTATAACTTAATCAACGAACTAAAGAATGAAAATGAATCCTTAAAATTTAAATTGAAAGAGACTCAAGATTTAATGGTAGCAATAGATGAGCTCAAAAATGCACAAGAAAGCCATGGCAGCAGAATAGATGAAATAGAGGAACGTATCAGCACACTTGAGGATACAGAAATAGAGAGGACAAAGAAAGAAAAAGAGAGAGAGAAACAAAGTAGGAGGACTTAAGACAAGCTCAGAGATATGTCAGATTCCTTAAAGAAAAGAAACATAAGAGTAATAGGAATCCCAGAAGGAGAGGAGAGAGTTATGGGAACTGAAAGACTTTTCAATATAATAATAGAGAACTTCCCAAATCTGAAGAAAGAAATGAAAATAGACATACAGAAAGCCAAAAGGACACCAAACAATTTAATGAAAGAAAAGCCACAGCGAGACACATCATTGTAAAACTTCCAAGAACCCAAGATAAAGAAAAAATAACGAGAATGGCTAGAGAAAAGAAACAGAAAACCTACAAAGGAAAATCCTTTAGATTGACCTCAGATTTTTCTGAAGAGACACTCCAGGCAAGGAGAGAATGGAGTCACATCTACAAAAATCTCCAAGAAAAAATGTGCCAGCCAAGAATACTCTACCCCGCAAAGCTATCCTTCCTCTATGAAGGAAAAATTAGAACCTTCTCCAACAAGCAAAGTCTCTAGAAATTTGCTACCACTAAACCTCCACTCCAAGAAATTTTGCGGGAGACCTCAAGATCAAAACCATAAGAAGAACAAACACAAAAAACAAAAACACAAAATAAACCCCAAATGACCAAAAGGAAACCATTAGAATCGCAAATATCAATAATCACCCTAAATGTCAATGGTCTAAACTCAGCAATCAAAAGATGAAGAGTTGCAGACTGAATCAGAAAACAGAACCCAACATTCTGCTGCCTCCAAGAAACACATCTGATCTCTAAGTATAAGCATAGACTTAAGGTGCAGGGCTGGAAAACTACACTACAAGCAAACGGCCACCAAAAGAAAGCAGGAATTGCCATTCTTGTATCAGCCAGAGCAGACTTCAAATTAACAAAAGTGGCAAAAGATAAAGACGGCCACTACATAATGGTTAAAGGGTCAATCCACCAAAAAGACATAACAATAATCAACATATACACACCTGAGGGAGCACCAAAATTCATAAAACAACAACTAGTAGAACTGAAATCAAATATTGATGAGAATACATACGTGATAGGAGATTTTAACATACCACTCTCAACAAAAGATAGATCAACAAAACAGCAACTACACAAAGAAACAAAAGATATAAAGGAAGAGCTAGCCCAAATCGACTTAATAGATATATACAGAACACTACACCCCCAAGGAAAAGAATACACTTTTTTTTTTCAAATGCACATGGTTCATTCTCTAAAATTGATCATATATTAGGCCACAAGACAAACCTGAACAAATACACAAAGATTAAAATAATACCAACCTTTTTTTCTGATCATAATGGCATTAAACTAGAAATCAACAATGGAAAGAAAATAAGGAGAGTAAACGCTACATGGAAATTGAACAACAGGCTTCTGGAAGATCACTGGGTAAAAGAAGAAATCAAAGAAGAAATTAAAACCTACATGGAGGCAAACAACAATGATGACACAGCGTTCCAAAATGTGTGGGACGCAGCTAAAGCAGTACTACAAGGAAAGTTCATAGCAACACAGGCCCAAACAAAAAGAAAAGCCTAAAGAAATACTGTAATCTCCAAACTTGAGGACTTAGAAAAAGAGCAGCAAAAATTCCAAAACCCAGCAGAAGACAAAATAACAAAAATAAAAGCAGAGATTAATGAAATAGAAACCAAAAAGACCACCAAGAAGATAAACAAAACCAAAATCTGGTTCTTTGAAAAATAAATAAAATTGACAACCCCTTGGCAAGGCTTACAAAGAAAAGGAGAAAACTCAAATAAACAGGATCATAAACAAAAAGGGAGATATTACAACAGACCCAGCAGAAATCCAAAGATAATTAGAGACTACTACGAACAACTATATGCAAACAAATACAGCAACCTGGAACAGATGGACAAATTCCTGGAACAATGCAGTCATCCAAAATTTAACAAAGAAGAAATAGAAAACTTAAACAGGTCAATCACAAGCAGTGAAATTGAGGCAGTCATCAGAACTCTCCCTAAAAACAAGAGCCCAGGTCCTGATGGTTTTACAAATGAGATCTACCAAACATTCAAAGAGGAACTAACACCGGTACTATTAAAACTCTTTCAAAAAATTGAGAAAGAAGGAAAGCTACCAAATACTTTCTATGAAGCAAACATTACACTAATTCCAAAACCAAATAAAGATAGTGCAAAGAAAGAAAACTACAGATCAATCTCCCTGATGAACACAGATGCAAAAATTCTAAACAAAATCCTGGCAAACCGAATCCGACATTGCATAAAAAGGATCATCCATCGTGACGAAGTGGGATTCATCCCAGGGGCACAGGGATGTTTCAACATTCGAAAATCAATCAACATAACCCACCACATCAACAAAGAGGACAACAAAAACCATATGATCATAACAAGAGATATGGAAAAAGCATTCGATAAAGTTCAGCATACTTTCATGATGAAAGCCCTGGGAAAAATTGGTATAAAAGGGACATACCTGAACATAGTAAAAGCTATATACCACAGACCCACAGCAAATATCATCCTCAATGGGGAAAAACTGAAACTATTCCAATTAAGGTTCGGAACCAGGCAAGGATGCCCACTCTCTCCACTACTTTTCAACATAGTTCTGGAAGTCCTAGCCAGGGGCAATAAGACAAGAGAAAGACACAAAAGGAATCCAAATAGGGAAAGAAGAAATAAAGTTATCATTATATGCAGATGATATGATTCTCTATGTAGAGAACCCAGAAAAATTGACAGAAAAGCTGATTGAAATAATAAACCGATTTGGTAAGGTAGCTGGATACAAAATCAACACACAAAATCAACAGCATTCATATATGCAAAGAATCAATCAGAAGAAGGAATTAGAAAAACATCCCATTTACCATTGCACCAAAGAAAAATCAAATACTTGGGAATTAACCTAACAAAAGATGTAAAAGACCTATACAAAAAAACTGTAAAACATTCTTAAAAGAAATAGAAGATGATATAAAAAAAATGGAAAGACATTCCCTATTCATGGATTGGAAAAATCAACATTATCAAAATGGCTATACTACCAAAGGCCATCTACAGATTCAATGCAATTCCAATAAAGATCCCAATGTCATATTTTAAAGAGATAGAACAAAAATTACTGAAATTCATATGGAACAACAAAAGACCCTAAATAGCCAAAACTCTTTTGACAAACAGAAGAGAGAATGGAGGTATTACTATTCCAGACTTCAAACTGTACTGCAAAGCCATAATACTTAAAACAGCATGGTGTTGGTCCAGAAACAGACAAACAGACCAAATGGATAAGAATCGAATACCCAGAAATAAAATCATACATATATGGTCAACCAATCTTTGACAAAGGGGCAATAAACATACCCTAGAACAAGAAGAGCCTCTTCAGTAAATGGTGCTGGGAAAACTGGATCAAAACTTGTAAAAAAATGGGCCAGAACAACACCCTCACACCCTGTACAAAAATTAACTCAAAATGGATAAATGACCTGGAAGTGAGACCTGCAACCATAAAATAAATAGAAGAAAACTTGGGCAAAACCCTTCATGAACTTCACCTCAGAAATCTATTTGGGGAAACAAATACAGCTGGCAAAAAAATGGGAAAACATAAACAGCTGGGACTATATCAAACTAAAAATTTTCTGTTCAGCAAAAGAAACAATAAACAAAACAAAAAGAAACCCAACTGACTGGGAGAAAATGTTTGCCCTCCAGACACAAGGGTCTGATAACAAAGATCCACAAAGAGCTCCTACAGCTCAACAAAAACAAAGCAAAAAACCCAATCAAAAAAATGGGGAGAAGAACTAAAATGACACTTCACCAAAGAGGAGATACAGATGGCTAATAGACATATGAAAAAATGCTCCACATCACTAATAATCAGGGAAATGCAAATTAAAACCACACTCAGATACTATCTTACACCAGTAAGAATGACCCATATAAATAAAACAGACGACAATAAATGTTGTCAGGGATGTGGAGAAAAAGGAACTCTTACACTGCTGGTGGGAGTGCAAACTGGTCCAGTCATTATGGAAGACTGTGTGGAGGACCCTCAAACAATTGAAAGTGGACTTACCATTCGACCCAGCAATTCCACTACTAGGAATTTACCCAGAGGACATGAAAACATTAATTCAAAAGGACACCTGTGCGTGGATGTTCATTGCAGCTCTGTTTACAGTTGCAAAGAATTGAAAACAAACCAAATGCCCCCAAATGGATGATTGGCTAAAAAAAGGTGGTACATATACACAATGGAATACTATGCATCCATCAAGGAGGACAAACATCAAGGAGGACAAACAACCAAATTAAAGTATACAACTCAGGGGTGGGGGGCAGAACAGGGTGGAAACGGTCAGGGAGGGTGGGGGTTTAATCCTGGAGATCACAAAGTTGTGAAATTTATATATAAATAAATTATTTGATTTAAAAAGAAATGTATTCTAGAAGTTCAAATGTAGTAAATTACCTCCAACTTAAGAACAGAAATTGAAATAATAGGATAAAAATGGAGGTGTCATGATCTCTAACTTCAAAATTTACTGCAAAGATACAGTAATTCAAACAGTATGATGTTGGTAATAATGGTCACACAAATAAAGGAAATATAGTCAGTATCCCAGAAAGTCTTGTTATTATTATTATTACTAGTAGTAGTAGTAGTAGTAGTAGCAGTAGCTAATTATGACAAATTTGCCCAAAGCATGTAATACAGGAAGCAAGATCTCTTCAAGAAATAGTGGTGAGAGATTTGGACATTAACATGCATGTGAATGAAAATAAAAACTACTGAAATCACTCAAAAATTACTAAAGTTGAAACTATAAAGCACAAAGATGGAAACATAGGCAAAACGTTTTCACTATCAGTTTTAGTGATGGAGAGTGGATTCAGCACAAATAACAAGAGAAACCAAAACTGCACAAACAAATAGAGCTACAACCAACCAAAAGCTTCTGCACAGTGGATGAAGCCATAATTGACACAAAAAGTCAATGTATTAAATAGAAAAAGATATTTCAAACCATATACTGGGAAAGAGGTTAATATCTAAGATATATAAACAATCTGTGCAAGTCAAATACAAATAAATACAGCCTAAATACAGAGAATTTATACAACTAGCTAACAGACAAATCTAAAGTTGCTTTGTATAATCTATCATTAGAGAAATGTAAACAAAACCTTAATGAGGTTTCACCTCATACTTGTTAGTATTACTATTCTAAAAATGTCCCAAAACATCCAAAATTGTGCATATATGGACAAAAATGAATATTTGTTCAATGTTGTTGGGGATGTATAAACTGCTCCAACTGTTATGGAAAACAGTATAGACAGTCCTCAAAAAATTAACAATAAAACTGACATATGAGCCCAGTAATCCCACTTGTATTTTTGCTTGTTGAACATGAAAACACAAACTAAAAAAGACATGTATCTCTGTTCATTGCAGCACTATTCACAATACACAGATACAGAAACAGCCTAAATTTCCAATGACTTGGAATGGATAAAGAGAGATACACCCAATATATACTATTGAACCATAAAAAAAATGAAATATTGGGATTTGTGGTAGCAGAGATGAAGCACGGGGATTGTGATAAGTGAAATAAGTCAGGAGGAGAAAGGAAAATACATTATTTCACTCTTGTGGGGAATATAATGAAAATAAAAACAAACCTTGACATTCTGACAACACAATTGTGGTTAACAGACGGGAAAAAAGGGTGGAGGGATAGGTAGAAGTGATTGATTAGTTGTTAGTGGGCAAGGTTAATTGGTTGTTGGTGGACAATGAATTGATATTTAATAGCAGATGTGTTGAGAAATTAAATCTTGGAGCATCTACATCATTGTAAAGTAATGCTAACTCACAAGTTTTTATTTTTAATTTTAAAAACTTTAAACAAAGCAAGAAAAATGAATAGTTCATATACATATGAGATCAAACAATATTCTACTAAGCAACCAGTAGGTAAAAAAAAAACTGAAGAGAAATAAATTTCCTGAAGGCAAATAAAAATGGAACTATAACATACCAAAATGTATGGGCTGCAGTTCATACAATACCTAAACTAATACAGAAAGCTCTCAAAGGAACACTTCAAGGGTAGAATTAAAAATCTAAGAACAAAAATTATATCAGAATAAATGAAATACAGACTTAAAAGAAGAAGAAATCAATGAATTTAAGAGCTGGATTTTTGGAATGATAAACAAAGTATGCAAACCTTTAACTAGACTCTCTAAAAAAGGTGAGGATTTAAATAAGTAATATTATCAAAGAAAGTGTAAATATTTCAAATAGCAAAATAGAAATACAATCATAAGAAGTTAATACAATCACTTAATGTACCTACAATTGGATAATTTTGGTCAAATGGATACATTTCTAAAAATAACCTACAAAGACTGAGTCATGTAGAAATTGAGAATATAAATAGTCTGATTACATTAAAATTTGAGTCTGTCATTAAAATTTCTTAAAAAATGAAAATGCAGCATCAGATGGCTTTGCTCATGAATTCTATTAAAGATTTAAAGAATTAACACCAAGTCGTCTTCTCTTATTTTTTCATAAATTAGGATTAGGGGACACTTCAATTCACTTTAGAAAGTCAGCATTATTCTGAGACCAAAGCCTGGTAAGTACAGACTGTGGGGTGGCAGACTTTTGATAACTACCATTGAAATCTGACAAGAATTTGTTTCAAAGCTTATTAAAGCTTCAAGTTAATACTCCAACTAAAAAAATAAAAATGAACCTAGAATGTTCAAAAGTTGATGCTGTTCTTTTCACACAGACAGACAAAGGGTAGATGAACTTATGGTGTAGGCCTGCGCTAAGGACAATGACATAAACTCAACATTAATGTTGCAGTTAGGTTAACAAACTGTGTCATATCCCTCATGGTGTAGGTAATGTGTTGCTTAATGAAATATTTCTCCTTTGTCAAAGATTAGTTGACTATATATGTGTGATTTTCTTTCAGAGCACTCAATTCTTTTCCATTGGTCTCATTGTTTTTGTACCAGTCCCATGCTGGATTAATTACTATGGCTTTGTAGTATAATTTGAAGTCTGGAATAGTAATACCTGTGTTCTCTCTTCTTTTAGTCAGGAGGATTTTTGATATTCGAGATATTTTGTTATTCCATATGAATTTCAGTAATTTTGGTCTATCTCTTGAAGAATGTCATTGGGATTTTTACAGGAATTGCATTGAACTTGTAGATTGCTTTTGGTAGGATGGCCATTTTGATGATGTTAATTATTGCAATCTATGAGCAGGGAATGTCTTTCCATTTCCTTATGTCTTCTTCTGTCTCTTTTAGCAGCATTTTAAAGTTTTCTTTATATAATTCTTTCAGGTGTTTGTTAGGTTTATCCCCAGGTATTTAATTTTTTTTCAGTGCGATGGTAAAACAAGGTTAAATGTTCCAATTCCTGAGTAGGGTATCAATCACCATTCCTTTGTGTCTTGTACAATTGTAATAATGTCTACAGTTTTGTTTTACGAGAATTTTATCTCCTTTTGTTAATTTTATCTCCTTTGTTAAGTATTTTCTTAAAGTTATTATTAAATTTATAAAAATAACTATTTTTCTTGTTCTTTCAATTCACTTCTTGCATATGCTAATGTAAACAATTTTTAAATATTAATTTCATAGTTCACTATAATGTTTTATCATTTTTAGAGTATTTAGGATTTTTTGGAATATTTGGAACTTTCTATGCCTGCTACCATGTTATCTATAAGCAGCAAGTTCTGTTGAAAAGAATTATTAGTTTCACTGTTGTTACTTCATGTGTGTTATGTCTTTTTTCCCTTTGGTGTTAGCTTTTTCTCATATCTGGTTTTCATCAAACTAACTTAAGTAGAAAAATGCTCACACAAAATGCAGTTTTCTGGTGAAATTATTCATTCTCCTCTCCATTAAATACACTGATTACACTGCTTTCAAAGTTCCTGTCTGATATTTAGATCTCTGTAGATTACTTTTTAATGTCTTATTTATTCAGTTGGATATAAGTTATATGCTTCTGTGCCTTTACTTGCCTTATAATTCTTGAATGAGTAGTAGAATTTGCACAGAAAAATTCTATTTTTTGTCTCCTTAGTTCAGTGATATTCTGGCAAAGACTGAATCTCTGCTTTCTGTTTGATCTCATTCCTCTGATATTGTAATTCTTAAATGCCTCAAAATAATGTTGGTAGTGAATAAAGGACTAATCTTAGTAAACTTTCTCTCAGATGTAGGCTTCAGGAGGACTGAATATTTTAATTGTTCTTTGATACATTCAAATAGCTTTCTTTTGTATGACTGCATTTTATCCAGCTTTCCTAATCATTGCAAGAGAATTAGTCTCAAAATTCTTTGTGATTCTAGGGGCATAAATTTCAAGTTGAAGTACACAACTTGGGCTGGGGGGTGAGACAGAGTGGGAATTGTCAGGGCAGGTGGGGGGTGAATCCAAGGGATTACAAAGATGTGAAATTTATATATAAATAAATTATTTGATTATTTAAAAAAAAGACACTGAGGCCATGTCAGGCCTCAAAAGGTAAAACGGTATCATGTTTTATCAGTTAATAAAAGTCTGTCATGGCTTCAGAATGTATAAATAAACAAATAAGCAAACAAACAAGTAAATAAATAAATAAATAATAAATTCATTTGCAATTTATCCCTTATATTCTTTTACCTTAGAGTTTAAAGTGAAGCAGGTATTCTTCTTGCTATAATTTGTCACTTTCTAGCCTACTATTCCTTCATATTCCAAAATTCCAGGCTATTTTGAAATTCATGACCTCATCACTAAATGCTTGCTGCTACACTTTTACTTTATTCCTCATTGACACTACTTTTGCATTACTCTCATTTGAATAACACATTCAATTATTCTCTTAGCTACTTCATATATTTATGGATCTTATCATTATTCTTTAGTAACCCATTCCCATAGTATCTTAGATTTTGTTCTACCAGTAATTATGTAATTGAAATGTTGATCTTAGAAGTCATATTTCCTCAAGTCTACATCCTGTTCTTCTAGCTCACTTGCATTATACCCTGCTTATAACCTCACCAAGATTTCCAAGCCACTGACCTTACCACATTGTCACTACCCATCATGTAACTCTTGTGGTAAACCCCTCTTTACCTAGTGTGTATTCCACAGTCATTTTCTCTCTTGTAACATTTTTCTGATAAAATCTAAAATGTGAATGAATTCAGTAATTTTCCTTCCCTAATCTTACAACAGAATAGCTAACCATTACTGTAGAAAATCTTACAATCATGGTGATTCATTTCAATTTAATGTTAAGGTCATGAACTTCTAATAATTTCTGATAACACTCAGTTTTAACAGATGACTCTTTCATTTCTCTAATATACTTGGTTTCCATCATCCTTATCTTCTCTATCTTCATGTGTCCTTAAAAAAAGCATTTGGAATGACTTTTTAATATTTTTCTCTACTTTTTAGCCTAACTACTTATTTTTGGTTCACTTCAATTTGGCTGATAATGCCTTTGTTAGATTCACCAAATAACTTTATGCTTACAAATCCTATGACTCTAGTCTTGATTGATTTTACTTCTTTCAAAAGTTAGACATCACCTTTCTCTCCTTTGTTCTCTTACCTCAAATATTTCTTCTTCTTAGTCTTTCTTGTAGTTTCTCCATTTCTACAAGGTTATTAAGCGTTGGAAAATCTTTGGGGTTGGGCTTCTATATTTATGCTTACAGCTGTGACAATCTTATCTACCTGTCCATAAATACCACTTTTATAATGATGATTTCCCAAATAATATCCAAAGGCTTGACACTACATCAATCTTTATACTTACAGGAATGATCACTTCTAAATTAATCTTTCTATTTGCATTTTAATGAGCATATATTTGCATATTTAATATGCAAAATTTAATATTTAATAGATTATGTTACACACCCCCAATACTTTTTATTGTTCCCAAGTGCCGACCTTATTTCTTCTGACATCTTCCTTATCTCAATAAATGGAAATATCTTCTACTATTTTACTCAGACCATGATGCTTGTTCATCTTCAATTTCTCTCTTTTCTTTACTAGGCCATATTCATAGCATAATCAAATTTTGCTAGTTCTATCTCTAAAAAAAGTTTTTATTTCTAATTTCAATAGACTAATTAACCTTTTCTGTTTCCATGGTTTAACCAAACAGTCTGGTTTTTCTATGTTAACTGTCTTTTCAAACCACTCTCCATACAATACCTAAACTTAGCTTTTAGAACACAAGTCAGATCAAGTCATTTTAGAAATACCTGTTGAAAGAAAAAAGAGTGAGTAGATGGATGATTGAGAAAACAACTTGATCAAGATCCCCAAATTTGAATCATGAGATTGCTTTAATTTATCACAATAAGCACCTTTCCCTTATATCTCGGAATGGTGTCAACCTACATCTTTCAACATGCTTTGCTAAGGACAACCATTCTTTGTCAAATTTCATAATAAATATTATGAAATAGCTCAGTTGTAGTAGTATCAACGTCAGATTTTTTTTTTAGAACATTTCATTTAATTTGAAGGTTAGCAAGCAGAAGATGGATATCTTTATTTTTTTAATATCTGATAAATGTATAATTCCAATAATGTTGGTAAAACCACAAACATGGACAAGCTGTTAAGAATTAGAATAACAAATCTGTTTAAATCTGTTTATCCCCCACTAAGATAAGGAAGTTAGACATATAATTTTATGTTTCTCTGTTTACCTTTTTTTTTTTTTTTGAGACTAGGTCTCGCTATTTTTGCGCGTGGAACCGCAAGCTCACGTTGCCCGGGGTACCACAGACTCAAGCGATCCCGAGCCTCAGCTTCCCAAGTAGCTGGGATTACAGGCGTGCACCACCACGCCCAGCTATTTTTTGGGGATTAGGTCTCGCTACGTGCCCCTGGTGGCACTCGAACCGCGATCCCTGGCCCTGGTGGTGACTTCCTAGGCTGCCACCTACAGGCATGTGCCACCATGCCCAGCTCTCTGTTTACCTTTATAGTGGAAATAATAGTGACCATCACGTCTTAGGGATGCCTGAAGGTTAAATGAGACTATGAGCAAAATATATAGGACAGGAATGACTTTTAGTTGCAACTTTTGTTCTTAACTACAATTACGGTGCAAATGTGCTGAAGATAGTTTTATGTGTTTTATGGTGATTGTTTTGGTAAGATAAGGGACTTTTTCTGTAGATACAACAGGACTAGAAAGAAGAAAGACCCAGATACAGAACAATGATTTTTGACAAAGCAGTGTCCACAAAAACAGAGAGAAGAGAGGAGAAACAGACTAGAGAGGAGAAAGAGCCAGATACAGAACAATGATTTTTGACAAAGCAGTGTCCACAAAACCAGAGGTGTTTTGTGGAGCTTGCCAATATCCAGGGCAAGATTATAGGACTAGTAGAGAACAAAACAACCACCAGCAAAATTTCCTGAATACCTGACACCTAGGCAACTGCCTAATGCACTGGCCAACAGGTAATATTGTAGTATATAATCACAGACAAGTCAGAGCTAGGATGGGTTTCCTCTCATGTCCTCTCTTGAGTCCCTTCCTGTTGTCAAGAATTTCTTTCTTTTGCTTCAGCAAATTCACACTTTGCTATTATAGTGTTGTAGTTTTTATTATTCAACCATTGTACATACCCAGACCCACAAATATCAGCTCTTCTAATATTATTACTACTCTTAATCTAACTGGAAGTTTCTACCAAATCAGCAGTTGTATATAAATCATGCATCTCAGTGATTGCAGACAGTTTTCTATCATTGGGTGCTCACCCCTTTCCAAAACCTCTTAAAATCTCATTCACGCAGCAAGGAAAGATAAAACAAAGCAGTGTTTCATCATTGTAGAATGTACTACACAGATTAGACACTGATAGGAGTACATTCAAGGAAAAATCCTCATTGTATACTTGAACTGACAAGAACAGATTAATTCAACCAAAGATTGACTTTAAGTGATGCATTCAAGCTTCTTTCAGAATAATGGGTTCAGTGACCACTGAAGAGATAAATAGATCAGGGGTATGATTTCAACCAGCTATTGAGGAAAAGAAAAGGTATGGAAGGAGTGCATCATTTCCTTTTGGAGCATGGGCATTGAAAGATTCAACAGAGCTCACCGTTAATCTGATATTCAGGAGTCAAGACCTTATAATGCCTCTGTACATGGTCAGCTATAGCCTGCTGAATACACAAACCTCTGAGTCAAACAAAGATGTTTTTTCCCAAGTTTGGTCTCAATTACAACCAATGAGAAAATAAAGTCCTAGTTGAGTTTTCAGAATAAGAATGCCAAAATTAGAAATGCAAATGGATTCAGAACTTTAGTTAGCATATATTAACAAGAGAGAACAAGCCCAAAATATAGTCATGTTGTTAAACTCCATGTCATCAGTTTAATACATAGTTACTTTATAGTTTCATTATCAGTAGCATGTGATCTTTATGTAGTCCATCTGAAATATCTGGTCAAAACAAATAATGTAACCCAGTTGTTAGTTTCCAGTGAATTTTCCTTAATGAATTTAGTTTTTGCTAGAAACTTCTTTTTCTGCCCACTTTTCCCAATAAAAGTCTCTCATAATGTATAACTTTTGGGAAATCCTTTCTATATGCTATATTGCTGTATTGAATGCTCTGATATATGAATCATTAAAGAAAACCAATGCTATCTGTAAAACATACACAGTTCAGTTTATTTTTAACACTCTTTATTACTGACAAAATGTTTCTTTGATATTTTACAGTCTTAAACTACTCATGTAACTCTCCATTCAAGTTATGAACAAGTTTTGTCATTACTGATTTGGCTAGGGTTTTCAAAAAGTGTCCCAAGTGATTTTCCATGCAGTTGTTCTCCGATAGTACACAAGACTCCTGTTTATTTGACCTTGAACCTCTGTGATAATGACTTGTATGGATTAGGAAAAGAAAGAAAAAAGAAAACTTTTGGAGAGAAGTTTTATTTGAAAGATAGGCATAATTTGTATTCAAGGAAAAATAAAACCAGAATAAAGGTAAAGCAGAAGCTCTTTCAAGACTACCTTCCCCAACTGAAGCATAAACAATCTTTACTTAGGCATAATTACAGAGAATTTACTTAAGGAACACAGAAGCATAGACTCCTCATTTTTGCAGATTGATATTTTCCTTATCACCAGCTTTGATTTGTCAGTATTTAGATTCATGCCTTAGCTCTTTGTTGAATAAAATAGCCTCAAATCAAGGGCAGCTGCTCAGCCTGTGTGTGTGGTTTCCTTGGGGAAGGATGAATCTGACTTCACCAGGAAACACAGACCTATTTGCAAGCTTATCAGATGATTTAAAGCATCCTGGCACAGAACACTCCTCAGAACCACAGGAAAGATTCATCCCCCTTCCCCCACACTGGTGCTTTTAACTCACTTTCATACAATATTTATAACTTGGCATTTTCAGCTAAGAAGTCCTTAGACATGAGGGAATTCCCCTGGAGAATAAAGATGGGGATGGTAGTTATTCTGTAGCCACTCACCCCAGGGAAAAAGCAAAGAAGTCTGTGCCAGTCCAGGGTCAAACAACTGTGGCCCCTCACCATGCAAGTTCATCACTAGGAGGTTTTTCAAGACAGCAGTTAGAAACAACTTCCCTACTTTTCTTCCTGCTTCACTTCCTTCTTTGACAATGTTTTCCCCTCTATAAAATAATGAATATTTTGAAAAAATGAATATTTCGAAAAATGAATTTTGAAAAAATGCTTTCAAAACCTTATATAAAGTACTATCACATAAGCAAGTCCTTAACCTAATTTTGTTCCATGTTCAGTATTGCTATGTTACATGTAGATGAGATAAAAGTAGTACACACTAACTTTAGGGGCGTCATTATACTCCAGTTTAATGTTACAGTTCTCAACAGCCTTTTGGTGATAAGCTGAGGAAGTACTGCACCTTATGTAGATTATCTTATTAATGTCCAGAGCAACCCAATGCAATAATTACTGTTATTAACCTACTATAGAAATCAGGACACTAATGTTAGAGATTATGACACAAAGGGACATACTTCCATTCCAGTATGAATTTATAGTCTATATCCTATACTTGTATAGAAAAGGTCATACACATGCACACACTTTAAAACAGAGCAAAATAACTAGCTCAAAAATAACCCATATTAATATATTAGAGCAGATTTTCACATGTAAAAAGTCAGATTGCTCTTGGATAAAAATTAAATAATTTAGGAGATTTTCTTTTGTAGACTACTGCTTTTTCACTTAAGCAATAAAACCTGAACATTTATCCCACTTTAGTGGCCATTCTCCCTCAATTTGAGTTTTATAGAATAACTACCTTTGGGGTATGTTTATCCCTCTGTTTACTCACTAGATCTTTCTAACTTTAGGAACCATGTTGAAATGTGCATATTTGTATGCAATCTTTGTGAACCTAAATCTGAGAAATGGATAATTGGGAAATATTTACTTTCACATTTTGTTGTAAAATAAAACTTTTAAAATATTTAAAATGCAATATCACTTTGTGAAATAATATGCTTATGACTAATATTTTTTTTGCTATAGGCTTAAAGCAAAAAATAGCAGTATAAATAGCAGTATAAATCTTCAAAAGTATTGCTGTGATGTTACCAGTATTAATTTGATGAGAAGTGGGGTAGTGATGCACTTACTGGGAGACATACGCAAGGAAAATAGAATTTATAAAATGTCATAATTATTAATAACAATATAAATATTGGAGCAAAGTGTATCCTACTTGGAGGTGAATGGAAACAAAAACAATATATAGTAGCAATATTTAATCTTATTTAGCCTGTAAAGTCTATCAGTTAGGATAATACATTACAAAATAAGAGGTTATACATATACTTTATTTTAGCTACGATGATGTGGCTTTTAGAATATCTAGTCAAGAAAATAAGTGCTAATAAAAAGTAAAACCTAAAAGAATAAGTTCTATGAATACACTAAAAGATCTCAAGATTTATAAACTCCTATAACCTAAAATATAAGCTAATTTTTCACAGATGTCAAATGTTTGAAATCATACAGCCTGTATTTTTAATCATAGTGAAAATAATAAAAACATACATAGAACAATCTATCAAACTTATAGAAATCAAGTATTACATTTCTAATAACCAATGGTTCAAAATAGAAGCTGCAGTAGAAATTAGAAAATTTTCAGCTAAAAAAATGATTTATATAGCTGTAATTTTAAAAACTTGAGCGATAAAGTGAAACACAGCAAAGAGGAAATACCTTATCCTTGGGAGAAAGCTTTTGTTTCTGTTCCCTAACTTGTCCCCTGTTATTTCTGGAGACACGGAAGGAGACGTGGTGGAGACAGTTGTAGAGGCATTTGGAAGAGACATTTGAAATACTTTATTTTAGGTGAAAATATAATTTTTATATACAAAGACTTAATAGAGTAGAGCAAAGTCTTCCCCAGTCAAGGCCACCCAAGATCTTAGGAAGCACCAGAAACCCCCAAAACCCACCAGTGAATATCTCCTGACCCTGAACTTAGCATATGGAAGCCAGCACATGTCCCATATAATGCCACCAAAGGCCCTACCATGCAGAAATGTGCTCTCCCCTCAGGTTCTCTTCCCATGGACTCCAAGACCAATGTAGAGGATGTAACCATTCCCTGCAGAATCTCCCTTCAGTAGCATGACCCAAAAAACAAAGAATGAGGAAATGTAATAACACAACAAATGAACACATCGATCCTATAAAGAATACTACTCCTAAGTAACAACAAATCTCCAAAACCCAATCCTAAACACAAAGAAGATCTGTGCCTCCTATCAGATACAGAATTCAAATTTGCCATTAATTAATTTTTTCTCTGTATGAAGAACACAGAAAAAACACAGAATGATGAATCAAATATATCAAAGAAAGTTCAGAAAAACAAATGAATGTTTTAAGAAATAAAATCAATGAAAAGAGGATCAAAAATAATAATCTAAAGAAAATGATAAAGTTGAAATTGTAAAAATGTTTAACAAAGGAGATTAAAAGCTACTACATAGAATATGATGATAGAATACAACAAATGAGAGAATCAGTGAATTCGAAGATATACATGTACAAAGCAGCAAAGTGGAAGAAAAAACTGAAATAAACAAATTAAGAAGCATTTTGAAAAATATTCCTCTCAATGTGGAAAGACAATATAAGAATAATGAGAATCCCCAAAGGGGAAGAGAAGCAGAAAGGAATAACACATTTTAAAGCAATAATAGAGTAAAATTTCCTGAACCTGGAGAAGGAACTAAATATACAAATACATGATGCTAAGAGAAAACAAGGGTATATAAACAAAATGAGACAAACAACTAGACATAAATAAATGAAACCTCCAAGAGTCAAAATAAGAAATAATGTTAAAGTTGGCAAGGGAGATGAAACAACCTATAAAGAAATTCTGATTAGTTTAATATAAGACTAAGACTTTCAGAGAATTGAATATTAGATTTTCAGAGAACTGGAAAACATTGTAAGCACAGATTGAATACCTTTTCAGATAAAGAGAAACTAAATATGTTTGCAAAACTAAACTAAACCCCACACAGTGAATGTTTAAGGGAACTATAATAACCAAGTCAAATTACATTTCTATGTTCATTGAAGCATTATATATATATATATATATGTATATATATATATATATATATATATATATATATATATATATATATATATATATATATATATATATATATATAATAGTTAAGCAATGGAATCAACCTAAGTCCCCCAGAACAGATGAATGGGTCAAGAGGATGTGTGGTATATATAGATAACGAAATACTATTTAGTGGTTAAAAAGGTAAATCCATGCCAATTTTGGCAACATAATAGAACTGTTTCTGAAGATTTTTTACTTTCAGCTTAGATTGAGCAAAATAAACCAGGGGGGAGAAAGATTAATGTCAGAGAGTTTCATTTACATGTAGAATGCAGAGAAACACAATTAATTTTAAAACTAATATTCAAAAACTGAATATAGACCTGAGGCATCCAGAAGGGAAGGGAGTAGAGGAAAAAGAGTAAGATCAAAGTGGGGAGACGGCTCAAGAGTCTAAGGTGAAAGACTATGGGTGCTTTAGTGGGAGTTTGCCATAGTAACTACACCTGAAGGTGGAGATCCTATACTTTCCAAAAACTAACAAGAATGTAAACCAATATTACTTCAATAAAAAATAATTGTAGGCATTCCATATACATGGAATGAAAACTTTGATATCCTCTATGTCACTTTTCTCCAAATTTAATCTATGAAGTAAACATCATTTTATTAAAAATGTCAGCAGTTTTTGTGACAAGTGGATTATAATTTTTATTTTAAAGTTTGGCATCAAGAATAAAATGTTTTCAAAGTGAAAAAATGCCAAATTTAGATCAGTTGTTTTTTTAAAGCTTTATCATTTTAAATTTTCTACTGCAGAAGAAAAAGCCACTTCGGCTCACTTATCTACTTTAGTAATCAGTTTCATTTTTTAGAAGATATTTTCAGCTAATCCATGGGAAGATGACAAATAAAAATGTCCCAGTATATGTAAATATCACAAATGTGAGCTATAAGGCCATCAGGTGAAACACACTCATTGAGGTCAAAGCCTTGTCCTCTCCTTGAGAACATTTTTACTGATTTGTACATACTGATATCTTTTCCAAGGTTTATATAAGGATAATACATTGAGGATTACATTTTATAAACCATCAAAATAATTTGGGAGTCAGTAAAAATACAGTTATTTAAGTCTTATTCAGTCTTGATAATATTGTGAGATAAATTTCAAAGTGACTGTGTACATTTTCTGTGGCATTTTATTTAAAATTATGAATCCAACAGCATTTAAAAATATATATAATTTATTTATATATAAATTTCACATCTCTGTGATCTCTGGGGTTCACCCACCCTCCCTGACCATTCCCACCCTGTCCCACCCCCCCAAGTTGTGTACTTCAATTTGGTTGTTGGATTGTTTTGACTTTTCTTCATGGATTTTTGTTTATCTTTCCCACGTCCCTTATAGTAGTGAAACCATTTGGTTTCTGTTCTTTTCTTTTTGACTTGTTTCTGCTAATATGAATTCTACTAAGTCCATCCATGTTATCATAAAATTTGTCATTTTTAATTGATGAGTAATATTCCATTGTGTATACATACCACATTTTTTTCATTCAGCCATCTGTTTTCGGACATTTCGGTTGCTTCCATGTCCTTGCAATTGTAAATAGTGCTGCAATAAACATCCAAGTACAGGTGCCCCTTTGTACCCATATTGAAGTTTCCTTCGGGTAAATTCCCAAGAGAGCAATTGCTGGCTCATATGGTAGTTCCATTTTCATTCATTTGAGGGTCCTCCAAGCAGCTTTCCGTAGAAGTTGGACGTGTTTACATTCCCACCAACAGTGTAAGAGTGTCCCCTTCTCTACACATCCTCACTGGTACTTATTGTTGCCTGATTAATGGATATGGGCCATTTTTACTGGTATAAGATGGTATCTCATTGTGGATTTGATTTGCATTTCTCTTATTGCTAGTGACTTGAGCAATTTTTCATGTGCCTGTTGGCCATTTGTATTTCCTCTTTGGAGAAGTGCCTTTTTAGTTCTTCTCCCCATTTTATGATTAGGCTTCTTGTTTTGCTTTTGTTTAATTGTGTGAGTTCCTTGTGGATCTTCGTTATGAAACCCTTATCACTCTTGTGGAGGGCAAAAATTTTTCCCATTCAGTTGGGCTTCTTTTAGTATTTTCTGTCATCTCTTTTGCTGTACAGAAGCTTTTTAGTTTGGTGTAGTCCCATCTGTTTATGTTTTCCTTCAATTTTTTGCCATCAGGAGATTTTTTCCAGAAAGGGGTTTCTGAATTGTACTTCCTGAACGTATTTTCCCAAGTTTTTTTCTATGTATGTTATGGTTTCAGGTCTGACATTTAAATCTTTTATCCATTTTGAGTTGGTTTTTGTACAAGATGTGAGGATGTTGTCTTGGTTCATTTTTTTGCAGGTCTTAGTCCAATTTTCCCAGCACAATTTATTGAAGAAGCTATCTTTGTTTCATTGTAAGTTTTTCACCCCTTTGTCAAAGATTAGTTGACTATAAATGTGTGGTTTTATTTCCGAGCACTCAATTCTGTACCATTGGTCTGATTGTCTGTTGTTGTACCAGTACCACACAGTTTTAATTATTATGACTTTGTAGTATAACTTGAAGTCTGGGATAGTTGTCCCTCCATTCTTTCTTTTTTTGGCCAGGAGGCTTTTGATATTTGAGGTCTTTTGTTTTTCCATATTAACTTCTGTAATTGTTTTTCTATTTCTTTAAAGAATGTCATTGGAAAAAACCAGCAGCTTTCATAGACTAGTATATCTATCTACCTATATTATTTTGAAGAATATGTATGATGAGTAGGATTTTCATTTGATGGCTAAATGAAGAAAGTCAATGTCTGCTTTAGTGAGAAAAGACTCTTTAATCATGCCATTAGTGTTCAGAGAGGAAGAGATTATTCTTTGTAGTAAGTACAATTTTAGTGACCAGCAGACTTTTGTAGAATATATAAAAACAATACTGTACAGTAAAAATTCCATTAGTGTCACATTCCGTCCATCTTCTCCTACCATTTCCTTTCATGTTGCAGCTATGAATAACACCTGAGAAACCCCTTTAGGGAGGAGACCAAGAAGAAGGGGAAGAGGCAAAGGGAAATCCCTCAATGTGAGTCACTTCACTCTAAAAGCTCTGTTTCCCATCCTCTGTAAAATTGCAGAGTGCTTTATGAATATCAGAATTTCATACAAGGGATAAGTTATTCAGAACTTCCTTTATAGAGTTGCTATGAATATTTAAACAATATAAGCTTAAAACATTACACAGTGCTGGAGAAATCAAGTCATGATTATGCCTCAGATAAGAAATCAAGCACAAGAAAAAATGATGTCGCAGATAATCAGGATGTTCTCAAACCCCCAAAAAGCTAAAATGAAACAAACTACATGGAGACACTGAAGGATTTAATGAATTCATCTGAATGCCCTATATCTTATAAGTCCTGAAAAGGTCTGTCAAATGGAGATATTAATGAAAAAGAAAAAAAAATCACTGACTACCATTCTTTGTTTCTTATAATTCAAGTAATAATAAACTAGAGAAAACTAATTACTTATTTATTTTTATTCTTTAAATCACAACCTCAGTAAATGATTCTTGAGATAATTCTCCGTCCTTCCTCTGTGCCCCTCCATTCTTTCAAACTCCGTTATTTGTTGTTTACTAATTTGTGCTAACCCCATTAGTCTCTTTCTTTCATGTGGCAGTGTTCTTTCACTAGGTGAGGGACTGTGTTTTTGGAACCAGGCAAACCTTATTGATAGGTTGTCAGTCTTAAGATTGCATTACTGGCCAGTCTTTAACATATGAAAAGAGTTTTATTCCAACTTCCTTTTTCTGAAAAGCATATGAAGCTTCTGACAGGTTAAGAGGTAACATACTTCTTACCTATTCAAGTTAGTATTTTCAATCCTGATATGAAGGAAACAATTAAATTGCTCAAGGACCAGAACAGGAAAGTTTCTTTTATTTTATTTTTACCATTCTCTTGATTGAAATACTTCAAAAAAAATCAATGTTTTAAAAAAGGACACTCACCAAAAATATGTGTTTTGGCTTCCACAAGTGAACTGACACCTCAAGTAGCTAAGGATTTCAATGATTTAAGTGGAAAACTCAGTGTAAGGTGTTTGTAATATGGAACAAAATATCAAAACCAAATTTATCGCAATGAAATGGCACTGATGTCTTGTTTGAGAAACCTAGTTATCTACTGAGTGGCTCATTTGATTTTTAAAAATTTCAGTATATTTTACATGATGAATCAAATGTAAATGTAAGTTTTGCTGAGCAAGTTGATGCAGCCACTAATCTTAGAAAACTCATTCTGAAAAAAAAAATTCTCAGACTACAATGTGCCCACAGTGGATATACAAAAATACAAAATTAAAAAAAAAGACATGAAATACAAAATCCAAATATGAATAGGTGACCTTGTGAAAAAATTATTACTCAAAAGACTGTAATAACTATGGAATATTTCACAATCCAGTGCCATTGGGTTCAGAAGCCAGCTGTTTAGAGAGTTCTAAAGTTGACCTGGTAATTCAAAATTCTCCTTTGAGTATGTTCAGTCCTATAGTCATTACATAGGTTGAATTGGTAGGACAAGGATCTACTCATGTTTTTAGCAGTCAAGAAAAAGAGTTTAACTAAGATGTGTAACAAAAGACATGTATAGGATGTTGGAGCTCCCCTGCCAGCGGGGAGCAAAGGTGGTGAAGAACCCTGGATAAGTACCCCAAATCTGTTGAGCCTGGGAGGGGGGAAAGGGTGGGGTTTTTCTTTAGCCCCATCCACCAGCAGATAGCTGCTGCATGGAGCAGTCATCTGCAGCCCGGATCGGTGGAGCCATGTTCCCCCTGCTCCTAGCCCAAGGGGAGCATGGAAGGGTGCATGCTCAACCATCTGGGCCCTGTCCTGATGCAGGGAGGTTCTAGCATGGGAGCAGGAAGTGGAACTTGAGTTCTACCCACCAGTGGGCAGCCTGCTAAGGATTGCCTGCATGCCTGAGTCCTGAGCTGTTGGAGCTCCCTTGCTAACAGGGAGCAAAGGTGGTGAAGATCTATGTGGAAACCCTCAAGCGTGGTGAGCCTGGGAGGGGAGACAGGGTGTGGTTTTTTCAGCCCCATCCACCAGTGAATGACTGCTGCATTGGGTAGCCATCTGCAGCCCAGATCAGCAGAGCCATTCTCCCACTGCTCTGAGCCCAAGGGGAGCATGGTAGGGTGCATGCTCGACCATCTGGGCCTTGCCCCCTCACAGGGAGATACTGGTGCATGGGTGTGGGGGGGGTAGAAATGCCCCTTCCATTTTGCTATCACTTCAGCTATTCTTCAAAAAGAGCCAGAACATGCAAAACACAAACTCCATCATAGAACAGGTGAGGTATCATGCAAAAATCCAGCCAATCAGCCTGAGCTGGACCCAGCAGGTGGACAACCAAGAGAACCAGTGCATACGAGACAAGAGAAACAACTGTAGAAACACAATGCCACGTGATGGCTGCTATTACAGCCCAGACTGGGCTCATGCAGTGAAAAGAGGAACACTTCATTTCACTATCTCATCTGCCTCCAGAACACTGGCAGCATTATGCCTACTTCTGAAGAATGACAGCTTTGTCACTCCTCCAATGTTTACCTAAGGAAACATTCCTTAGGTGATAGCAGCCAATTTGTGAGTGATCCACCTGCCCTCAATTATCTCACAGGAACGAATATGTTAACCAATTTTTATTGCAACTTCACCATTTGCTTTGCTGTGAAATTCCTCATAAATTGTACCTTGCACTCTATAAATACCCCCTTCCTTTATGAATAAATTTGTTGTCTAGTCCATGCTTCTAGATGACCCTTAGCTGCTACAGCTAAGCAATCTCTCTCATCATCCTTTCTTGTACCTTGTGTCTGGCTCTCAACAGACACTATGCACTCACTGGATCAGAAAGACCTGAGACCTCATTTCAGAGATACCTTCTAGGAGAGCAAGGTCCCCTCTCCACACTATGGGAGAGGAGAGGAAGGCCAAAGATGGGGAACATCAACCCCACAGCAAAACTGCAAACTGAGGCAGCAGAGATGATCTACAATGGCCATTCACAGACACCTGTATCCACAGAGAAACTTCTTGACTGACACTGGCTGGGGGGGGAGAGACCCTCTAAATTTGATACCAGAACCCTCTAAATCTGATAAGGTAAAGCAGCAAAAAACAGCAGAGATGAGATTGGAGAAGATGGCCTGCAGCAAGAAGACATGGACAGACCACAAATAAATATAGACTGGCTGCCCAACACAAACTTAAGACTGAAAACCTATCAGCAAGGTTCGCCTGGTTCCAACAACACAGTCCCTCACCCAATGAAAAAACACTGCCACAGGAAAGAAAGAGACTAATGGACTTAACACAGACTAGCAAACCACAAAAAGAGTGAGTGGTATGAGAGAATGGAGGGGGCACCACAGGGAGGAGGGAGAGGGAGGTATCCCAAAAGCCATTTAGCAAGGTTTTGATCTAAAGAATAAAAATAAATAATATTAATAAAAAGACATGTGTAAGTATTTAAATGTGTAGGTACTCCATCTTCAGCAAATTCAAACTCTAAAAGCAGCGATAAAATATGGTCATTGACTTCAATTTTTCTTATGCTGTTTTTGATTTTTTTCTATCAACTTAGGTACTGAAAAAAAGAAAAGGGCAGTGGATGCACCGGCTGCAACATTAGCTCACATCCTTGGTACATCAAGTTTTGACCATGATCTTTGATTATTTCTGATAAAAGGTTTGTGACCATAACTTTAGAAAGACAAAACGAAATATAGGATGTCTATTGTTCTTGGAAAGAACTTAACAGAAAGCTGATTAGTAATGCTGTGTCCAAAATTTCTAGAAAAAAAATATGCCTCCTAAAAGGAAATGTGGGTATTTGCTTTGATTGTCCAAAAATTAACTTGAAAAGATTACAGGCAGAGTGGAAAGGTACAGACTGGATGCTCTCCGTGTTAGCCAAGTTATCTGAAATGAAGAACACTATACTAGAAATATAACTTCTAATTCCAGGCAGAAAGTGACTATTAAAGGTTGTCACTTTAGCCACTCAGGCAGTCAGGTGGTCAACATGGTGGCATGTCAGGAAGACAGATTTGGAAGGGAAGTTGGGCAGAGACTTGAGAAGATGAAGTGGTAATAGCCAAGGATGAAGAAGTAGGACTATAAAATAAATTTTGACTGAATATTTTACAGTTAACCTACAAGTGTGAACTTGCCTATTTCTGCATAATCAGTAAATTTTGGATTATAATTCAAGAGCATGTAATCAAAATTAGATCATTATAGTTGAGAGATTTGTCTACTTTCTGCAAAGTTGGTTGCATTTTATCAAAAAATATGTCACAAGAATGGTTGTAAAAAATCTTATCCAGTTATATTTTAAATTAAAAAAAACTTCTTTTGTCCCTTTAAAAATGCTTCATTGTAATTATAAAGGAATTATTTTAAATGGGATTGAAGGTAACATATCAGAATACCCATGTTAGAATAGCATAGTAACCTTGGCCTTACCCTTTAATTTCAAGGCTTCTAATACCTTTGAATCAGCTGTTACATCACTCACAAGCTTGATTTCAATGTTTTGTGAAGTCAGCTGTAGTAACTTTTCAAAAAGACGTTGACCCTAGAAAAAAAATTCAGAGACAAAGAATCAGAAAATTAAACGACTGTATTTAAGCACTATTTATAATTGCAAGAACATGGAAACAACCCAAATGCCCCAAAACAGATGAGTGGATGAAAAAGATGTGGTCTATATACACAATGGAGTATTACTCATCAGTTAAAAATGACAAATTTGATGAATTTATAGACACCTGGATGTACCTAAAAGAAATCATTCTAGCAGAAACAAACCAGATAGAAAGGGACAGAAACCAAATGGTTTCACTAATATATGGTCAACCAAATGAAACTGCACAAGGGGCGAGAGGGGACCAGCCGGAGCAGGCGGGGAGGGGAGGATGGTGTTGGGTGACCCCCAGGGACTGAAATGATGTTAAAAAAAAAATAAAGCAGATATTGGTAAAAAAAAAAAAAAAAAGACTGTATTTAAATAGATGTAAATAAACTTATTGAAAATTAAAAGCATTTATTCAAATTAGAAGACAAGTACTTCTGCAATTAATATTCATGGAAGAGTCATTCAAAAATGCTTATAGTATGAATATAATTAATAATGTATATACAATTACATTATTTTTAGTACTGTGCAATTCAACAATTATTGTAACAATAATTTCAATGCTACATGCAAATATACCTTCCTTTAATTATTTCATGAACTCAAGTTTTTATGCATGAAAGTATACGAGGCAACATCAATCAAATAGTTGTGCTAATCCTCAGAGAGACAGGATTCTTGCTGCATTTTTAATTTATAAACTGTTAATCTAACTAATCTCCAGTTTCTTCCTCAGTAAAAGGCAGATAATACTAGCATTTATTTTAAAGGATTTTTGTGAGTATTAAAGGTGCAAGGTGCTAGTAGTAACTATCCTTGAGGTATTTGCTATCATGGGAGGAACTAGCTCTTCTCAGTAATTTGTCTCTTATTTTAAATTTGCTTTACTGACATCAATTATATCTCTGTGCAGCAACTTTAAATGTTGTAGCTTAAAATACTGAAATAAAAACAAAATACAAAAAAAACATTTTTTCTTATAAAAAATTTTAAACTGAATTTAATCTCTAACTTAACCGGAATAGTGGTCTTGTCCACAGTCATTACGTTATCTTAAATGAGTGGATTGAAAGTTTATTATTCTGATTTTTTGTGTGTTTTAATGGGTTCTCTCTTTTTGTCATAAAAGGAAATTAGTCTTTTACTGATTTCTGATTTTCAGATTTCTGTTATTTGGCCACCAACTCAAATGCTTTCAGGGCCCAGACAGGTAACACAGCTTTGGTCTCAATGACTCACAAGCAGAAAAATTCTATTTTATTTTGATAAAAATGGATTCCTGATAAAGATTATCTAGAAAAAAATTGGTGATTAAGAATACAGAATGGAATAAAAGATGACTATATAGCATTTACTGCCATTCAGTTTTAGAAGAGAGAAGCCAGATATCAAAGTCCTTTAAGAATTAAGGTGTGTTAAGGAGGAAGGAGCTTGTATGCCTTGCTAGGTCACAAATTATGGCAAAAGGATGAATAGATTCTTGGAAGCATATGTGTTTGTGTATATATATATACATATATATATGTATATATATATACACACATATATATCATGCATGTCTGTATTGTTTATATATATCATGTATGTCTGTACTGTGTATGTGGGTACATGGAGGCATATGTTTTATATAATATGTACACATGTATATGCACACATACACACAATCTATGTACAATATAAATGCACATGTATATATACACAATATATATACATTATACATACATGTGTATATATTGTGTATGTAACATATACGCATGATTGTGTATGTAACATATATACACATGTATATATAGTATATATATTATGTATATATATGTGTGTGTGTGCATATATACATGTAAAGCAAAGTTTATTTAGAGAGTATATCCAGGAAAAGGTCTATGGAATCCCATGGAATAATACCAGCAAAGAGAAGTGGGGATTTCCTGGCTTAAAGGAGGTATAGAGGGGTATTTATTCCTTCTTTTTTGGTTGTTTTACATTAGTATTCCTGGAGTGTTAGTGCAATGGTCCATGTAGGAGTCTCTAAGTCACTCCCCCTTTTACTGTGCTCCCAGAGTGTAATTTTGTCACATCCAGCAGATTGGTACCGATATCTGTCTTACCCACTTTATCAGCCTCTTAGGGTTTTATTGACCTGTGTGTAGGTTAGGATGGGAGTGATGGAATGGGAAGAAATTCCCTTGTGGGAATTTCTTATCTCTCCTCTGGCTTTGTTGACCCTGGAAATTGTTTTCTGGAGTTCTACGTATGCTATTCATTACTGCTACTTTTCTTTAGGTATAACCAAATCTTCTGTAATTGCCTAATATTTCTGGTGAAGATGAACAAACAATTCAAACTTAAGTAAAATAATCCTGAAAATAACCAATGACTCAGGCATTATGATGTATTTTAAGTCAACCTTTTTCTACATGTACAAAAATCTTATGATGGACAGAGCAGTGTTGGGGCAAGAGATATAATCCAAGGATGTAGAGACAGCTTCACCTCTTTGTGATTTTGAGGCAAAAGAAGCTGACTAACTCAGTAGGCCTTCCATTACAAGATAGTAAGGGTTATAAAAACTATCTATGCTGATATTAAACAATTGATGATGGTATAAGTGTTATAAGATAATGTAAAAGGAAAAATAAAAAATGCTAGGAGAAAAATCATTACAGTCATGTCATACAAATTAATCCTTGGGGGAAAAAAACAAATTAATTCTTGAGATTATGTAGAATGTGATTATGGTTTTAAAATCTGTTTGGCAATTGAAGTCTAGTTCAACCATTATGGAACAAATGAAAAACAGGTGCTAAATATTTCTTTTTCTCTGCCCTTCATTACATAATTACTGAGGTTCTACAGAACAGAACTGAAAAAGCATGGAATTTTACCCTTTCATCATCTATTTTATGAAGAACCCTCAGGATTACATCCAATCTGAGAATGTCAGAACTGGAAGATACCTTATATATCAACAATCTACCAATCTCCTTTGTAAGTAAGGACACTGGAGTTCAAGAAATTTAAGTGATGGTAACACAACTTAGCTTTTCCTTCATGTCTATTTTGTCATTTTAAAATTATAACAAGAAAAATTTTTGCAGGAAAAGAGTTATCCATAAATCTCTTCACCTTTAATCCCTAGCTTCAATGTGCTCTGTTTTTCTGAACCAAGTAGGGCTGGAGTTACAGAATGCTTAGTTATCAGAAGAGCTGAATGCTGGGGAGTCCAGGTACAAAGCCATGTAAGATCCTTATGAATGTCACAGCAATCCTGTTCTTCACAAGGCAGGGGAGGAGCAGAGGCTTCTAGGCCTGCGGCTGGGAGTAGGGGAATATTCTATGATTATCTAGAGGGGGACTAGGTATAAATTTTATTGTATACTCCTACAGTCTTTACCTTAACTCATCTAAAAGAAAGAAGTCACTAAAATGTCAAAATCAATACATCTAAGGACATTAATGACAAAAGAGATAATACTTTAACACAGTGGGTACTTGATGATACAAATGCTGACAAAGCAGGAATGGCGCTACAAGATGTATGAGTGGTCAGGGACAGAAAAATGTGCTTGGGACCAATATTCTATGATATTAGAACTAAATTAGAAGAGTAATTAAAGAACACTGATATATCCTGAGACCCATATTAGTATTATAGGTATCCTGAAATGTGAAAGCATATCTCCATGTTCAGAAACCTCTGTGAGTACTTCAAACATGAGGGTGATAGAAAATAATGGTAGGTAAATTGAGGTGATATAACCTATGGCTAATAGGCATATTATGAAAGAAAAAGGGCAAAATGACATATTTTCAAAAGATATAAGAAAAAACCTCTGTTGAGGAAAGATATAAATCTGAAAGTAGAAAAGGTAAATAATTGAAGATAGAGGAAAACATGAGGAAAGACACATCTAGGCACATTGCATAATGTTACTCAAGTTCTTACAAAGAAAGAAAAGAAGGAAAATCTTACAAATAATCTGGCCAAAAACAAAGCCAAAATATACATTACCCATGAAAGAAAATAAATGAGACTGATCTGAGCTAACTTGCAAAACTGATCTTGTCATTGGTGGCTACAGACCATGAAAGAAAAAGATTAAGTTCCACGAAAACTTACTAGTCAAGGTATTTTACCAGCTAAGGTAAAAGAATGATTTGTAGATGCATAAGTTTTGAAACCATGGATTCCAATTATTCCATATGAAGAAAATATTCAAGAACACTTAAACACAAACTATAAATGAAAATGAATACCATCAAAGAAAAAGATTAAGAGAATAATCAAATGATGACCACTGTGATATAGATATATTTGATGTACTTGATAAATAATTATCTTTGAAATAGAAAAGTCATTATAAGGGAAGGTCTACTGAGAATCCATTATATGCATTCTCAGTCAGGGCACTGTTGCCTGAAAGGGGCAGAAAATTGGTTGTTGAGGGAAGAGTGGAAAAGAAAATCACTCTTTTCAAAAATAAAAAAGGATATACTAATATTAAATATATAATATATCTGTAGCATTAAGATGTCATAGATCACAATACAGTAGGATAAATAATCTCAGTAAAGATAAAGTAAGTATTGTGGAGGACTTAAGTAAAAAAGTATGCAATTAGCATATAACAGCCAGTTTATGTAGCTATAACAATTGTAGATTGGTGTATATCAAACAAACAGCACAGCAGCTAAATATATAAAGCAAAAAAGTAAAAGGTACAGTTAAAATACTCTCACAATACAATACTTCTAAATGTCTCTCAAAATTAGACTGCTTTATTAGAAAATAAGTGAAATTAGACAAACAATAATGTTGACTTGTTTTTATGTATACCTTTGTATATTTTGCATTCTATATCTCAGACTCCCTCGAAACAACTTTTAATTGTCTATGGATTAGCAATATGGCCTATAACTTCCATTAAGAAGAACTGAACCAAAGTTAAAAATGAAATTCCTCAAAGTTCATTATCTATTAATAATATATCACAATGAGAAATAAACTATTAACAAATTGCAAAACATAAATTAAATCTTTATGAAATTATAAGATTCACTCAAAATTATCTTTACATTAAAGGAGAAAAGTAAATTTGTAAATTCTCTAGAAAGTTATGAATAGTGTGTAGCTTACAGTACAACCAGAAATATATCACAGAAAAATTCCTAACTGCAGATGTCATCAACATTATAAAAAAGAATACAGTATACTGACTTTTTTCTCTGATCATAAAGACATCAAATTAGAAATCAACAATGAAAAGAAAGCAAGAAAAGTGCCCAATACATGAAGACTGAATAACATGCTACAAAACAAACACTGGCTAATTGAGGAAATTGAAGAAGAAATTAAAACTTACTTTGAAACAAACCACAAAGATGCAACATTCCAAAATGTCTGGGACTCAGCAAAAGCAGTTTTAAGAAGAAGGTTCATAGCAATACAGGCACTATCAAAAAATCAAGACACTAACCAAAGAAATAACGTAATCTCCCAACTTGAAGAATTAGAAAAGGGACAACAAAAATAATCCAAACTCAGCAGAAGAAAAGAAATAATAAAAACAATATAATCTGGGAATTAAAAAATATCCAGAAGATTAACAAAACCAAAAGCTGGTTCTTTGAAAAAAAAAAAAGAATAAAATTTATAAACCCTTTGTAAAGCACACAAAGGATAAGGAAAGAACACTCAAGAAGTATCACAAATCAAAGAAGAGAAATTACAACAAACACATTAGAAATCCAAAGGATAAGAGATTACTATGAACATCTATTTGCACACAAATGCAACAACCTGGATGAGAGAACAGATTTTTAGATACAGATACCCAAAATTGAACAAAGAAGAAATAGAACTCAAACAAACCAATCACAAGCACCAAAGTTGAAGTAATACCAAAACTCTCCCTATAAAACAAGAGCTCAGGACCAGATGATTTCACAAATGAATTCTACTAGACATTCAAAGATGATAATACCTGCATTACTAAAACATTTGCAAAAAATTGAGAAAGAAAAACTGTGAAATATATACTATGATGCAAACATCACACCAGTACCAAACATCATAGCAAAACCAAATAAGGACAGCACAAAGAAAGAAAACTATAGACTAATTACCCTAATGAACATGGATGCAAAAAATCTTAAACAAAATCCTAGCAAATTGAAGACAATGATGCATAAAAAGCATTTTTCACCATGACCAAGCATGATTTATTCCAGTGACACAGGGATGATTCAACATCCAGAAATCAACTTACATAACTCACTACATCAACGAGAATACCAAAAACTATACGATCATATAAATACATGCAGAGAAGCATTTGATAGTCCAACAATCATTCATTTTAAAAGTTCCTGAAAAATTGGTGATCAAAGGATCATAGCTCAACATAATAAAAGCCATCTATGACAAACCTACAGCAAATATCATCCTAAATGAGGAAAAACTAAAATCATTCCAATTAAGGTCTGGAACTAGGCATAATGACCAGTCTTTCCACCATTTTTCAACATTGTAGTGGAAGTTCTAGCTAGGACAACAAGGCAAGAGAAAGATATAAAAGGGATACACACAGAGAAAGAAGAATTGAAACTATCATTACACGCAGATGATATGATTCTTTATGTAGAAAACCCCCCAAAAAATCCACAGAAAAACATCTTGAAACAATAAACCAGTATGGTAGCCAGTTACAAAATCAACACACAGAAGTCAGTGGCTTTCCTATATGCAAAAAGTCAAGCAGAAGAATAAATTTTAAAAAATCCCATTTACCATTGCAACAAAAACAACAAAATACCTGGAAATAAACCTAACAAAACACATGAAAGTGTGATACAAAGAAAACTTTAAAATGCTGCTAAAAGAGATAGAAGACATAAGGAAATGAAAAGACAGTCCCTCCTCATGAATTGGAAGAATTTACATCATCAAAATGGCCATCCTACCAAAAGCAATCTACAGATTCAATGCAATTCCTATAAAAATCCCAATGATATTCTTCAAAGAGATGGGGAAACAACAAATTTCTGAAATTTGTATGGAACAATAAAATACCTCAAATATCAAAAAATCTGAACAAAAAAAGAAAAACAGAGGTATTACTATTCCAGACTTCAAATTACACTACAAAGCCATAGTAATTAAAAGAGCATGGTGCTGGTACAAAAACAGACAGACCAATGGAACAGAAATCAGTACCCTAAAATAAAACCACACATATATAATCAACTAATCTTTGACAAAGAAATGAAAAACTTACATTGGAACAAGGACAATCTCTTCAATAAATGGTGTTGGGAAAACTGATCCAAGACATGCAAAAAAAAAATGAACCAAGATACCTCCCTCACACCATGTACAAAAACCAACTAAAACAGGATGAAAGATTTGGAAGTAAGACCTGAAACTGTAAAATATACAGAGGAAAACTTGCACAAAACTCTCCATGAATTACACTTCAGAAATCCATTTCTGGACACATTACAGATGGAAAAAAATAAAGGAAAACATAAATAGGTGGGACTAAATCAAACTAAAAAGTTTATTACAGCAAAAGAAACAACAGAAAAAACAAAAAGAAACCCAATTGAGTGTGAAAAAAAATCTTTGCCCTCCATACAAGTGATTAGAGTCTAACAAAATCCACAAGAAACTCATATTTTTTTAAAAAATAAAAGCAAAAAGCCCAGTTAAAAATGGGGAGAAGAACCAAAAAAGTCACTTCTCCAAAGAGAAAATACAAGTGACCAACAGGAACATGAAAAAATCCTCAATGTCACTAGCAACTAGGAAATGCAAATTAAAACCACAATGAGATATCATCTTACAACAGTAAGAATGGCCCACATCAATAAAACAGGTATCAGCAAGTGGTGATGTGGATATGGTAAGGAACACTCTTACCTTGCTGGTGGTGATGCAAACTGATTTAGTCACTATGGAAAGCTGTGTGGAGAATCCTCAAAATGATGAGAATGGAACCACCATTTTACCCAGCAATAGCTCTTCTGGGAATCTACCCAAAGTTGACCTTAATCTTATACAAAGTGACACTGGATCTTTACTGCAGCACTATTTATAATTGCAAGGACCTGGAAAAACCCAAATGTCCCAAGACAGATGAATGGAAGAAAAAGATATGGTGTATACATATACACTACAATATTACTCATCAATTTAAAATGACAGATTTGATGAATTTATGATAACATGGCTGTACCTAGAAGAAATCATATCGTAGAAACAAGTCAGAAAGAAAAAGACAGAAACCAAATGGTTTCACTAATACAGGATACAGGAAAACAGGCAAAAGGCCAGGGAAAAATGTCAAAACAAGCTAACAACCAAACCAAAGTACACAAAGACAGGGTGTGGTGGGGAGATGAGAGGGGGTGGTCATGGAGGGAAGGTAGTAGGATGATCCCTGGGGAATACAAAGATGTGAAATATAAATAAATAAATAAATAAATTTTTAAGAAAAAATGCAATAAAAAAATCAGAGCAAACAGAATTATACTAACATTGTAAGAGGCCTAGGGATAGATAACGAAACTTAATAATGAATCCAATATGGCACAAATATGTTTTTCATCAATGACAAACTTTTTTAATGCAGTCTAAAAAGTATCAAGTGGTTCAGAGGTATAAGGAATGGCTCCCAGTGTCATATCACATAGAAAATCATGCTACCAGAAAGAATAAAGACATACCAATACTTTCAGGAAAATCTAGGCAACTACATATACTGTTTTGGAATTGAGGAAGTCTTAAACAAGATATAGTAAGATAAATAATGGTCCCCAAAATGCCAAGTCCTAATTTCTGGGTTTATCTGGTAATTGGATCTTCACAGATGCGATTAAATTACAACCTCATAATTGTAAATTTACTCTGGATAGTTGAGTGGTCTTAAATGCAATCATCAGTGTGCTGATAAAAAGGAAAGAAGAAGCTGGTTAGTCACCCTCACAAGAGGAGGCATTTTGAAGTTCGAGCATAGTGAAATGTGGAGGTTGATCATGTAGTTGTAAGCCAAAAGATGCCGAGAGCTACCAGAAACAAGAAGTGACAAGAATTGTTTTCTCCCCCATAGCCTCTGAAGGAGTGCTGCCCTGCTGACATTTTATTTCAATCCAATAAAACTAGTTGCAATGTCTGCCCAACAGAATGGTGAGAGATTATGTTATTGTCTTAAACCATACTATGGTAATTTACTACAATGGCACAGCAAGGTTAAAAACAAGCCAGGTACATGGAAGAAAAGAGGAGAGAGAGACAGAGAGAGAGAGAGAGAGAGAGAGAGAGAGAGTGAGTAATAGAGAATTATAATATAGATATAGCAAAAGATAGCACAAGTTTAATAAAAATCTGAAAATTTGGTGTATATGTGATGCGAAGGAGAAATAAATGGTTAATAACTGTATCACACAAAATATTCAAAATTAGTAAAAAAAAATCAATATGTCCAGGATTTGATGGCTTTACAAATAAATTCTACCAGACATTCAAATGTGAATGATGAAATAATGCCTGCAGTACTAATTAATTAATTACTAATTAGTACTAATTAGTACTAATTAGTAACTACTTAATTTTTTTCCAAAAAATTAAGAAAGAAGGAAAACTGTCAAACACATTATATGAAGCAAACACCACACTCATACCAAAACCAAATAAGGACAGCACCAAGAAAGAAAACTATAGACCAATTTCGCTAATGAACATGGATGCAAAAATTTTAAACAAAATCCTGGCAAATTGAATCCAATGATGCATAAAAAGCATTATTCACCATGACCAAGTGGCACAAGGGCATAAGGATGGTTCAACATCCGGATATCAATTAACATAATATACCACATCAACAAAGAGAAAAACAGAAACCACATGATCATAGCAATAGACGCAGAGAAAGCATTCGACAAAGTCCAGCATCCGTTCATGATAAAAGCCTTTGATAAACTGGGGATTAAAGGAAATTACCTCAACATAATAAAAGCCATCTATGACAAACCTATGACATACATCATCCTAAATGGGGAAAAACTAAAATCATTCCAATTAAGAGCTGGACCAGTGAAGGATGGCCACTCTCCCCACTACTTTTTAGCATTGTGCTGGAAGTTCTAACTAGGGGAATAAGGCAAGAGAAAGACATAAAACTGATACAAATAGGAAATGAGGAACTGAGGCTATCAGTATATGCTGATGACATGATTCTTTATATAAATAACTCAAAAAATCCCCCAAAAATTGCTTGAAATAATAAACCATTTCAGTAAGGTAGCCGGATACAAATTCAACATACAGAAGTCAGAAGCTTTTCTATACACAAAAAGTCAAATAGAAGAAGAAAACAGAAAAACCATCCAATTTACCATTGCACCAAAGAAAAGAAAAGAAAAGAAACACCTGGGATTAACCTAACAAAACACGTGAAAGTACTATACAAAGAAAACTTTAAAACGCTGCTAAAAGAGATAGTAGAAGACATAAGGAAATGGAAAGAAATTCCCTGTTCATGGATTGGAAGAATTAATATCATCAAAATGGCCATCCTACCAAAAGCAATCTTCAGATTCAATGCAATCCTGATAAAAATCCCAATGACATTTTTTAAAGAGATAGAACAAAAATTACTGAAATTCATATGGAATAACAAAAGACCTCGAATATCAAAAAGACTCCTGGTTAGAAAAAAAGAGAACAGAGGTATTACAATTCCAAATTTCAAACTATACTACAAAGCCATAATATAAAAATACTTGGTACTGGTACAAAAACAGACAATCAGACCAATGGAACAGAATTGAGTGCACGGAAATAAAACCACACATATATAGTCAACGAATCTTTGACAAAGGAGTGAAAAACCTACATTGGAACAAAGACAGACTCTTCAGTAAGTGGTGCTGGGAAAACTGGACTAATACATGCCAAAAAATGGACCAGGACAACTCCCTCACACCATGTACAAAAATCAATTCAAAATGGATAAAGACTTAGATGTCAGACCTAAAACCATAACATATGTAGAGGAAAACTTGGGCAAAAGCCTCCATGAATTATAATTCAGAAACCCCTTTCTTGACATATCTACAGAAGGAAAACAAACAGATGGGACTACATCAAACTTAAAAGCTACTGTATAGCAAAAGAGAACAGAAAAAACAAAAAGAAGCCTAAGCGGAGAGGAAAAAATTTTGCCCTCCACAAGTGATAAGGGTTTAATAACAAAGATCTACAAGTAATTCACACAACTAAACAAAAGCAAAACAAGAAGCCCAATCAGAAAACGGAGAGAAGAAAGAAAAAGACACTTTTCCAAAGAGGAAATACAAATGGCCAACAGGCACATGAAAAATTGCTCATCGCTAGCAATAAGGGAAATGCAAATCAAAACCACAATGAGATACCACCTTACACCAGCAAGATACCACCTTACACACATCCAAAGAACTGGCAACAAGTTCTTGCATGGATATGGAGGGAAAGGAACACTCTTACACTGCGGATGGGAATGTGAACTGGTGTAACCACTATGGAAAGCTTTGTGAAGGACCCTCAAATTAATGAAAAGGGAACTACCATTTGACCCAGCAATTACTCTCTTGCGAATTTACTCAAAGGAAACTTCAACGCATGTACAAAGGGACACCTGTGCTTGGATATTGACTGCAGCACTATTTATTAATTGCAAGAACTTGGAAGCAACCTAAATGCCCCAAAACAGATGACTGAATGAAAAAGATGTGGTATATATACACAATGGAATATTACTCACCCATTAAAAAATCACAAATTTGATGATTTTATGATAACATGGATGTACTTAGGAGAAATCATGTTAGCAGAAACAAGTCAAAAGGAAAAAGACAGAAACCAAATGGTTTCATTAATATATGGGACATAGGAAAAAATAAACAAAAGCCATGAAGAAAAGTCAAAACAAGCTAACCATCAAACTGAAGTACACAACTTGGGGCAGGGGGGAAAGGATGGCAACTGTCAGGGAGGGTGGGGGGGATGAATCCCTGGGATTAAAAAGATGTGAAATTTATATATAAATAAATTTTTAAAAATCAATATCACAATCAAATGTGTACAAAGAATGGGAGCAAGTATACCTAAGTTATAGTAGCAACATTTACTCAGGTTCTTAACAAATGGGGGAAGGTAATCTGTCATATTGTTTTTTTCCCCACTGAGCAATCCACATCTGGAAATCCATCCAAAAAGGAAACATGGTAAGACAAGAGAAAGACATAAAAGGAATCCGAATAGGGAACGAAGAAATAAAGTTATCATTATACGCGGATGATATGATTCTCTATGTAGAGAACCCAGAAAAATCAACAGAAAAACTGATTGAAATAATAAACCGATTTGGTAAGGTAGCTGGATACAAAATCAACACGCAAAAATCAACAGCATTCATATATGCAAA
>PVHY01005256.1:0-84824 GCA_004024945.1 Uropsilus gracilis
TCAAGTCCCGCCTGGGGCCCGTAGCGAGACCTAGTTCCAAAAAATACAGCTGGGCGTGGTGGTGCATGCCTGTCATCCCAGCTATTTGGGAAGCTGAGGCTGGGGATTGCTTGAGTCCGTGGTACCCCGGGCAACGAGAGCCTGCGGTTCCACGGGCAAAAATAGCGAGACCTAGTCTCAAAAAAAAAAAAAAAAAAAAAAAAAAAAAACCTCCACTATAATGTTTAATAGAAATTTGAATACTGATATTCCTATAAATTTCCCTATTACTATCTCGGAGTAGAGGAATCTTTCAGAATTCCACCATTATTTATGATATGAGCTGTAGTTTTTTACAGAGTTGAACTTTACCAAATGAGGAATTCTCCCTCTATTACTAATCTGATGAAAAGTATTACAGAACATGATGCTGATCTTGTGAAATGATGATTTTGGGTTTGCTAAGATGTAGAAATGGATTTTCTTTTTAAAAAACATTTATAAACTGAGTTTCCTAATTTTTAATTATATTAACAGATATAAGGGGATATATACGCATATAGATGCATGTGTGTATGCATGTGTGTGTCTGTCTCTATATATGTGTGTGTAAACATTTTCTTACAACATTATGTATAAATGATCCAGTTTCCTTAGGTTTGATCTAGTTCTAGTTGTGTTCTACTTTCCTGTCCTACAGATTAAAACTCCCTCAAGGAAGTAAGTTTGAGCCTAACTCCATTTTTACCATCTCTAGAATCATTGTTCGTCAATGCCTAGTGCCTCATACATTGAAACCTTTATTCCTAATTTTACTTGGTTTGTTTTTAGATTAGTTTTGGTAAAAATGCAATTCTAAGTATTGTTATTCCATTTTAGTTATATACAAAATTTGCTGAATTAGTACGTATGTTAGATAGCATTATACAATTAAGACATCTGGCATTTCAAAATCTGATTCATCAAAAACTCTATATTCTTAAAAAAACAATTAGTTGACAAATACAAAGTAATATAAAATAATGTTACTTGGGATTATGCCATTAATGGGACAATTTCCCATCAAAATTTAAAATGACAAGCATAAAACACTAGAAGAAGTTTTTGTGAATATACTGTGTTATTTCAGATTTTCTTTTTAAAGTATGTTGACTGTTGCATACTGGGTCCTTCAACCAGTAAGCTCTTGGACACGGTTTCATGCGGAAATGTTTAATAAGACTATACTTTAATCAGTATTATATGAATTTAGAGATGTCAGGGAGTAAGAATGAGCAGAAGAGAAAGTTTAATTATAAATGAAACACCACTTAATACTTCAGTCACTCTTCTGAGAGCCTGGGAACTAAAGTGGCCCATCACATATTATATCACTATATAAACTCTAAAACATATGTGAATTTCCTTCTGTCTTAAAGAACATTGTTTTGTGTATATATACTCTAGTATATTTGTTAACTATGATAAAAATCAACAATTCCAATTTACTTATTTTTATCAAATTCAATTAAATATGACAGGGCACCAAAGAAAATGTTGATAAGTTTTCTAACAGAAAAATAAAAGTTATTATTCAGGAATTATCAGAAATAAAAGAAAAATCCTCTGCAATCCTTTAAAAAGTAAACCTTAATATACTTTTAAAAATGTTTTGTGGTTAGGGTGGTATGTTTCTGACTCATTCCATCAAAGAATTTCCAAGGACCTTTAGAATTACACTTTGAAATGCACTTGACTATTGATTGACTAATCAAGATCTTATTGAAAACAAGTCAAATTTTGATCTATATACTCACTAGTGTCCTTCACAAATCAAAAGCAAATTGCTCCAGAATTTCTAAAGCATCCCACGTTTTAACACACACACACACACACACACACACACACACCATTTCAGCTGTCAACATTGCCTTATATGCCCATATCACCGTATCTGCAGTCATGCATTGAAATAATATTCAGTAAATTGCTTGAATGTGAAAAAAAAAAATGACACAGCAAAGCATTATAAATAGCAGTCCTCTAACTGGTCACTACACAAGTTGTCATGCATTCAATAAAAAGACAACAGCTGTAAATTCCTGGGGAGTGAGAACTTTTTTGTTTTTTTTTCACTTTGGGTTCTCTAACAAGCACAATTGTGGGCAAAGGTTAGCATAAAAAATGTTTACTATGTGGACAAATAATAATAACTTACTTTCTTTTCTCAGAAATGAGCCTTATTTAATAATTTGTTGAATAATAAAATATTATAGATAACTGTTATATTGGTAAAACTTAGTGAGTTTAGCTTTTATTGACAAATTCAATACAGTTGTCCACAAACATTAATATCTTAATATGTTGCAATTCAAATTCTGTTGTTTGCTTAGATATGTGAATCTTCCCATGTAACTTTTCAGTCATTAACAAAATTTATCATTTGCCTAATAAGAAAATGTTATTGTATACATATATATTTTTATACTCTGAATTTTAGAGGGCCACCAGTTAGGTGTACAGTTTAGCTAATACCTAACTTTGTTAATTAAAGATTTAGTGGTCGAAGAAGTATTTTACCTCTAACCCTGTAAAATTTATCTTCACTAAATTCTAGGCAGATAGAAATCACTAATATATCATTGTTAATTTTAAATGCTATATTTTCAGTCAAGCTACAATGAATTGAAATCAGTATATCATTAATTAATTACATTTAACAAATTTTAACATCATACACGATTCTCTTTTTCTTTCTTGTTTGTGCCTTCTCTCTCACTTATTCCTCTTTATACACATACCCCTACAATATATCTTTGCTATTTAAAAGTAACCTACAATTATAATTTCAAATTTAAATAATATGCATGTGACTGAGAAAAGCCAATGCATTCACCCATATAGTGAAACTATCTCAATAAAGACAATATTGACAAATTATCAATATTTAATTGATACATTTCATATGAAAATACACAACTGTTTCACTTATATCTCTCTAGCTATTATCTCTCCATCACCCAAGCACGAACCATTCAGAACACGTGATTTTCATATTTCCTAAATATCTTTTGTCCTTAAATTTCCCCCTATACTGGGATGAATGATGACCTCAAAAATACATGTATATGTCTCCAGAAAATGTGAATGTGACATTTTTCTGGAGAAAAAAAAAAGGTCTTTTCAGAGATAATTAAGGATTCAGAAATGTGTATCCAAGTAGATCCTTAATCTGAAGACAAGTGTCCTCATAAGACTAGTGAGAGGCCAGTGAACACAGAGACAAAGGCTATAGCGATATAGCCACAGAAAGACATGCCTGAAGATGTCAATAAGCCGACTGAAGTTGCATAGCTCCAATGAAATCTTTACTCAGGACTTCTGGCCTATAGAACTGTTACATACTAAGTAAATTATTTTGTTGAAAACCAGTAAATTCACAATAATTTATTAGAAACTTCACAAATTAATACACTCCCTAAACCTACCTAGGCTTTTCTCTTTTCTTTTTTTTAATATTATTTAGTTTATTCTTTAGATTACAACCTCTGTGTTTTTTTGGGATACCTCTCTCTCCCTCCTCCTTCCATTCTCTCAAACCCTACTGTTTACTAGTTGTGCTAGTTCATTAGTCTCGTTCTAACCTGTGGCAGTGTCCTTTCACTGTGTGAGGGGCTGTGTTGTTAGAACCAGGTGAGCCTTGCTGGTTAGGTTGTCAGTCTGAAGTTAGCATTGGGCGGCCAGTCAGCATTTGTGATCTGTCCATGTTTTCTTGCTGCAGGCCATCTTCTCCAACCCCATCTCCATTACTTTGCTGCTTTACCTTATGGCTCTGGTGTCAGATTTAGGGGGGGTCTTGCCCCCAACCAGTGTTGGTGAATACAGGTGTCTGTGAATGGCCATTGTAGATCATCTCTTCTGCCTCAGTTTGCAGTTTTGATGTGGGGATGATTGCCCCATCTTTGGTCTTCCTCTTCTCTCCGGTAGTGTGGGGAGGGGGAGTTGGTCTCCTAGAAGGCATCTCCAAAATGGGGTCTTCCCCACCCAGTAAGCGCATATAAGTGCGGATGGTGAAATAGTGTCTCTACAGTTGTTTCTCTTGTCTTGCATGCACTTGGTCTCTTGGTTGTTCATCTGCTGCATCCAGCTCAGGCTTGTGGGCTGGATTTTTGAATGGTCCCTTGCCCATTCCATGTTGGGGTTTGTGTTGTGCATGTTCTCTATCCTTTGAAGTTTAGCTGGAGTGAGCGCAAAATAGAAGGGGCTCCCCACTAACTTGCCCAGGGACAGGTACCTCCCTGTGCAGGGGTGGGCCCAGATGACTGAGCCTGCATGTTCCCATGCTACTCTTGGGCTAGGAGCAGAAGGCAATATGGCTCTGCCAATCCAGGCTTCAGATGGCTGCCCTGTGCAGCAGCTTACCTGCTGGGGGTAGGGCCACCATAACCCCCATCCCATCCCCCCTGCAGGGCTCACCCAGCTTAGGGGGCTTACCCAGGAACCTTGATCCCCTTTGCTCCCCACTGGCGAGGGAGCTTGGATGTCTAGAGACCCCCTATCTAGGTTTTATACATAGTTCATGGTGCTATTTTTCAAAACAATTTGTTGACATTTAATGTATCACATTTAACTTTAAACAACATGGATGTATTTAAAAGAAATCATATTAGCAGAAACAAGCCATAAAGAAAAAGACAGAAACCAAATGGTTTCACTAATATATGGGATATAGTGAAAAAAATAAACAAAAGCTTTGAGGAAAAGTCAAAATAAGCTAAGCACCAAACTGAAGTGCACAACTTTGAGCAGGAGGGAAAGGGGGGGAAGGGAGCAGAGGGTGGGGGGAGCAAATCCTTGAGATTACAATGTTGTGAATTTTATATATAAATAAAAAAATTAAAAATTAAAAAAAAATAAAAATACTTTAGGAGGAATTTAAAAAAACAACAACAAATTTAACTTTAAAAATTTTAATTGTCAAAGCTGATTATTACTTTCTCATGTTTCAAATAAGACATTTTAATTTAAATAGTGTATAGTTGTTTTGTGTATTATTGCAATTTACTGTAGATTTTTCGGATTTTTTTCATTTTTTCCATTAAGATAATTTTTCTTTCTATTCAAAAATCAAACCTAAGAAACATTACATTTTGTCAGGTTCTCTTCTTAGTCTATTATATGTGATAGTTTTTCAGTCTTTTTTTTTATTTTAGTTTTTTAAGAAAGTCATACAGTTCAAAATTTTTCTGATGATTTTTCTGATATAATGAGGTTATAGATTTGGGGTTAAAATGTGGATATAAAGAGATATGATATCAGAATATTAATAACATACATCAGTCATTACTGATGAATGTTGGTGGACTGCCTGCATAAGCTTGTGTGAAACAGTTTTCTCCACTTCAGAGTTACTAGTTTTCTATTACGTATTAAGTTCTTTGAAAGAGCTACTAAGTCAAGGGTACACTGGAGAGGAGTGTGTGCCTCCTAGTGTGTGCCTCTTTCCAGTGCCTCCTAGAAAAGGGCCTAGCTATCATCTATGTATCTATCATTTGAAATTCTTGTGTAAGAATGAGATTTTCTCACTCTCACCTTTTAGTTTACTGCAGTCATTCATTTGCATTACAATAATGCATGAAAATTTTAATGTTTAAGTTATAATCTGTGATAACAATAATTGTTTATAATAACAGTGATAATAGTTATCATTTCCTTTAGTTCACTTCAGATTTGGCTAATCATCTTTCAGGTCCATTCCTGTGTCCTGTTGTCATACTCCTTTTCTTTTTCAAAGTTCTCTGTTGTCTCTGGCATTTTCTCTGTATCTTGGACTATGTATGGCTTTCAACTGCTGATCCTGAGTCATGCACTTTTATACTAAACCAGTAATCAAACAATTAAAATGTTAGTGTTCTATAAACTGCTCTAGCTAATTAATTGAACCCAAGTAGAGGTTCATTGGAAACTTTGATCTATAACCTGTTAGAAAGACAAGTGATGATCTGGACATTGAAATTGCTGCCTGAAGTTGGGGTGGGCAAGTCCTTGACCAGTGGGATATGATATTATATTCAAATATAATGGCTTAGTATGTGGGGAAAAAAAAAACACAAATTGTCGTTGCTGTTAGAATCATAATTGCATTCAAAATGTTAAGTATAGCCATCACCATTATTTCCAAAATTTTCATCAAACAAAATTTCAACAACATCACTTAGTCTGATAAGCAATAACTCACTATTCCTCACTTCCCCAGTCCCTTGCAGCATTTTATCTATTTTCTGTCTTTACAAATCTGCCAATTATAGATATTTCATGTAAGTGGTTTCATACAATATTCATCATTTTGTGTCTGACTAGTTTACTTAGCATTATGATTTCAAGTTTCAATCTGTATGGTTGCATCTACTACATGGCATTTTTATAGATGAATAATATTCCTAGTGTATGCATGTATCACATAAACAAAAGCAGAGGCTGTCTTATGGTTTTTTTCCCCAATGAGTTAAATGCATTAAATAGGATATGAATGTGATCTAACTGCTACCATGTAACTTTTCCTATGGTAATCTCTACTCTTAGCTATGATCTTTCAGAGATCAGGAAATATTTATACTCTCATGATATAATTATTTGATAGAGTTGATTCTCAATAAATGAATTTTATATGAATGAATGCTTACTAGTTATAAACAGATATAAAATTTTCCATAATCTCTAAAAGTCTTAAGATAAATTATGGATATATGCACACACAAAGAGTACATCCTTACAAATTCATGGTATGCTGAAAATGCTGCTCCTTTCTGTTAGCCTGTCTTAATAAAATATGATTTTTATATACAGTAGTGATAGAGACTTCATGGTGCTTGTCAGGTAATAAAGCATGTTTTGCAGTTTTCCTCTTTTATCTTGATGGATGCAAAAATAATATAAAAAATACTTTGAGACATTCCCCCCACCAATCTTGTATAGCATAATAGCTGTTTATTGATGAGAGTGGTTACTCCAGAGTATCTTAGGTCAGGAAATGAAGATCAACTGCATATATATTTGACAATGTGGAATAAATTTAGATTAATATAACCTGCTACATTAGAACTTAACTACTTCCAGTAGAAGTAGATTTGTAAGCATTTTTTAACCAGATCATACTTAAATGTATGTTAATATATAATGATGAGGAGGAGGGCATTTGAAAGAACACCCAATTATTGATCACTTAAAAGATGATTAATAGGTATAGACTTTAATTCAATATTGCAAAACATAATAGTGAGAACAACTAAAACTCAAAATTATTAAATGACTTGGATATGTCAGTTGACTACCTTCCCTTAAATATCTCATAAGGAAGAGAAGGGGTCATTTGACTTCCCTACATTACTTGAGAGGTGCTGTTTTAAGTAGTTGAAGTACTATGAAGTAAAAAAAACAAAAAACAAAAAACAAAAAAAAAAAACCAAAAAACTTCAATGCCTTGCTAAATTTATTGCAGGAATAAGAGTCATTATAATATTAAATCACTTTGAAAATTTTCTAATTAATTGAAATTAAATTCAAAAGTATTCTGGAAATATTACTTTATTTTAATTTTTTAGAGATTCTTGAAAAAGTAGATAAAGGCCAACAGAAGTTTTTTACTATTTAGCCATATTTCAAGTAAAAGAATTTCATCCTTTTTATTTTTATGACTGATCTCAATAAACAAGGAATAATTTCTTAATTCCATTAACTATCATTTTGTCTTAATTATAATAACAATCACAGGTGATTAATTAATATAAAATGGGTATTTTATGATTAACCTTCCTTAGGTTGTTGTCTCTCTCATTCTGTATTGCTATTAGGCTGAGTTTTAGAAACCAAAACAAAAAACAAAAAAAGAAAAGAAAATCAGAAAATTTTCTCAGGAAATCCAATCAAAAGTGATAGTGATTTTTGATGAAGAAAATCATTACAATATAGTCAAGAAATCAGGTTCAGTACAGTTTGTTACTGCCCAGTACACCTTGCCACAAAGTCAATTTAAATGCAATAACACACCTCAATTCTATACAGCTAGTGGCACATGATTGAAGGAACTATTTTGGCATGCTAGTGAAACTTTCCAGAAACATTTTTATAGCACTGCAGAATCTAGAAAAGGACCTGACTCTTTAATTAAACCAGTTGTTTCATAGCCAATTCTCTAATTTCTATTCAGAAGAATGCTTGCCTAGTTTTTAACAAATCTAGAATATATTTTATAATTTCTCTTGGAACATTTTATATATTTACTGCTGTCATTCACATGGGTATATTGTATAGTCTAATATTTGTCCATAAATAAATAATATCTACCAAATGGCCCAGGGATAGAAGCTATTATTATTCTATATAACTTTTAATATTTTTCATTTTTTTTCACCTATCAGGCTTACATTCACTCTATGTAGTAAAATACTAATATTTACCATTATAATTTTGGTTCTATTCCATTTGATAAAACAAGCAGGGTCCTTCCCATGAGAAGTGAGTTTTTTACCCAAAAAGCACACAGACTGAAAAAAAATATAAAGGGGTTATTTGGAGAAATTAATTGAAGGTGCATAAAGTAATAAAGCATCCTCAAATACAGCATTCTATTAATACAGAGTATTTTAGGTTTACATTGTCAAATATGCAAGCAATTAATCTTTATTTCCTGACCTATGATGTTCAGGGGTAAACTGAAGAAGGATAAATTATTTAGCTATGTATGAGAAGTACAAAAGAAAAAAATGGTAAAAGCATGTGAAATTAAAAATAAGTATGATGAAGTGAACATGAGTTACACAACCAAAATATTCAGGGTAGAAAGTTAAGAGAATATAGCCACCAGCAGATTTGTGTGGGTTACACAAAAGTAGTTCCAAATTCATAGGTAAAGCTTTTCTTTTCTGAAAAACACTAAATGTACTAGATTAAAATGCACTAGAAATTATGGATCTTCAGGTTTTATTGAGATATTGTTGAATATTTCTAGGATCAATATCTAAAATTGTAAGACTTATTATCTTTACTTTTATTTAAATGACAGCTCACAAAAATAATAGGTAATGTTAAAATATTTCAATGTGATTATGTAAAAACTCAGTTTTTTTAACAACATTTAAATTAACTATTAATCTTCATAGATGTGCTAGAAACTTGACTTCTTATGTAGTTCTGACTGACTGAAGAATGATGTATATAATTCTCCTGGCCACATTAGTAGATAACAGATCTAGCTCATAGCCCATTCCATAAAATGAGCATCTTCTCTCTCAAAACACACTTTTAATGTCAATTTTTCAATCAACAAAAATGATAGCTAACATTTTTTGAAAACCTATTATTTTTCAGTGTCATTTCACAACAAGATCAACATATGTCCCTAAACATTTGTTGGTTCAGAAACATTCACTGCATATACAAATTTAGGATGTCACTGTAGCTATAGCCTCTCTCAAGCCCATTCCAAATGTTTTCCTTCAGGCAAGAATTCCAGTCACTTACAAATTTCCCCTGATACCATATTTATCTTTAAATTTCATTTTGGCATATTTTTACTGAGAATATGAGCATGCCTGAATTCCATGAAAGATTACTTGAATCACAAAACATTTCACTTGTGCTCGATTAAAACTTTTAAAAAACACAATGTGTATGAAAACATTCTTTTTATGAAGCTGAGAATTAGGTTTGATAAGAGATTCACATGTATTTCAGAAGTGATGCAGTCTTCCTTTTTAGTGTCCATATCTTTAGAAAATCCTATTGCAATCCTGAAGAGATAGCAAGACACTTCCATCATGCCCTATTTTAGAGGCTGTGAGTTACTCTGAATTTTATCTGCTGCTCTTGGGACCTAACTGTCCCAGTTCTGCTGGAGGTATATGATGGCATGTCATGGTTCAAAGACACTATTTCTGATAAGTCACTGTTTTCTGATTTTTCTCAGAAACTCCATACCACTGGGACTATACTGAACAGCATTTCATTGATTTAGTAGAATGTCATCACTAATGTAACAAAACTGGGAGACTATAGTATCTGGGCATCCACCACAGTTCAAAAAATGATATCTTTAATACTCCAAAATCTGTATGTATACAAATACTAGAGCAGGTAAGACAGCAGAACCTCTCCCATGGGTACTATTGATTTTAAGCAGTTTACAAGTACCATTTCTTTAAGTGAAGAAATTGATCAATTAATGTGTGAAAAAAATACTTTTTAAGGTTTAAATGTCATTTCCTCATCTTATCCCCCCTTTCCTTCTTTGAATGAGGTAGTAATACAGTATGAATGAGAATGCAATGTAGCAAAGGAGATAATGAAACTGGTCCTATACTTCTAAATCATAGATAGATTTTAAACTGATGACCCCTATAGTAATTATTTTAAAAGTAGAGTGTCAAGTAGAAAAACAAAACAAAACAAAAAAACTACACAACCAAATTTCCAGTTTAGTCAATTGACTAAAGTGGAGTGGAGATTTCCTAGGGGACAGAATCTGTCATGACCCTAGGGTGTGAAAACCAAGGCTTCTGGTATTCCTCCAAATAGGCATGCGTTGATTCTGTGTATGAGGCCATGTTTAGCAGAAACTGACTGGGGAATCCTTTCGATAAAAAGTTTAGAATTCTTTAAAATTCAAGGTTATGAGAGGCAATCTAAGCGAAATTTTCTAAAGAATAACAATGCAAAAAAAAAAAACATGTTCCTGGATTAGATATTGAATAAAAAAAAGTCACTATATATATATATATATATATATATATATATATATATATATATATATATATATATATTTATGGTTAAATGGGGCACCATGTTTGGAACTGTTTTCAGTGTTTTAAGAAGGGAGGATGATAATAGGTGTTCAATACTAGTAGTCAATTATCTGTTTTGAGAAAAAAAAATCCATATTCTTTTTACAAGAAATTTTGTATAGCAAACAGCTCTGAAATAAAAAATGTCTTCTCCCATGTGTAAAGTGGAGGTTTGTTTTATGACCAGAATAATAAGGATAATGTTTCCCTCTGTGGTGAAGGTTGGAAGATTAGATGAACATTTAGGAGATGAAAGTTTTGCTAGGTTTGAGATTACTCAACTGAACTAAAGATGTGTATGCATCATTCATGCAAACTTAATTTTCTCATCCTCCTTTTATCATACAATTTTTGTAGGGGACAAGTGGTACACTGAAAACATGAAACTAATGCTGCCTGATGTATCATGAGCAATAAAGTCTTAATGATTAAACAAAATTCTCTTGATTTCTGCCACACAAGGGATATGAAAAAAAAAATTAACTTGTTAGCTTGCAATTGGTCTAAAAGCTCAGGTCCATTACAATTCTTGATATGTGTATGCAGTGAGTATTTAAGTGGTGATTGAGCAAATATGGTAAAATATCATCAGCTGAGGAATCTGGATGAAAATTATAAGAGCATTTCACTGCATTATCATCTAAATGCAACTTTTCTGTGATATTGATGTTTTAAATTTTTTCCAAAGCATAATCATATGTAAAATCATTTATCTTGATTTAGTAATACTGAAATAAAATGTTTCTATTTTAATGACAGAAAAGTCCGTGGAAATTCATTTATTTCTTAAATCACCATTTCATCAGCTTATATTCAGTTATGATCTATCCAGTAAAGTAGAGCCAGATCAGCCATAAGGGACTTGGCAGTTAGTCTCACTTGGCCTATAATGTATACATCAGATTAATTTTTAGTCTGACATCTATATTTTCAAAAGTAATTATCTTACTACCATTTAAAAATAATGAATATTTAGAAACTTATGAATATCAGTGGCCATCTGGGAAGTTATTTGCATTTTCGTCATAGATGTACACCATTATTTTAAAAACTAGATATAAACAAAACACAAACGAAGGTTGACAATTAACTTTTCTATAATGGAAATGTTTCATTATTTACCTATGTAATCACTCTTAACGGTGTATTTTCATACTCATAACTGTTTTTAATCAATAAAATTATTACATTTAAAAACATTTAAACTTCAGTATATTAGCATTTTTAAGTATGACATATCCAAGGTGACAGTAATTATACACATGGAGTCTGACTAGAGAGAGTTCAGATTGATTTTGTGCATATTATTTAGCTTCCTTCAGAGTTTTTACAGTTTCCAGCCTCTGCTACAAAATAGGGGAAAAAATAAGGTCACAGGACAAGTACTGATATGGAGTGAAAATATTCTGTTATCTCACCTGCATTTATTTTACTCCCATTTTTGCATGTGCAAAATTTGAAATTTACAAAAATATATAATTTTTATCAAAATTGCTATTTTTCCATTTTTATAATTTATTTATATATATGTCACATCATTGTAATCCCTGGGGGTCACCCACCACCTACCCTCCCTGGCCGCTCCTGTTGGTCCCCCCCCTCCCCAATTGTGTACTTTTGCTTGGTTGTACATATATTAGTGAAATGATATAGTTTCTGTCTTTTTCTTTATGACTTGTTTCTGCTAATATTTCTTCTAAGTACATCCATGTTACTATAAAATCATCAAATTTGTCATTTTTAATTGATGAGTAATATTCCATTGTGTACATATACCACATCTTTTTTATCCATTTGTCTGTTTTGGGACATTTGGGTTGTTTCCATGTCCTTGCAACTATAAATAGTGTTGCAGTTAACACCCGAGCACAGGTGTCCCTTTGTACCCACATTGAGGTCTCCTCTGGATAGATTCCCAGAAGAGCATTGCTGGGTCTGCACCCATAAGGAAAAGAATACACCTTTTCAAAAGCACATTGATCTTTCTCTAAAACTGACCACATATTAGGACACAAGGCAAACTAGAATAAATACAAAAAAAATTAAAATTATACCAACTATAACAACTTTTTTCTCTGATCATAAAGGTGTCAAACTAAAAGTTAACAAGGAAGAGAAAACAAGACAAGTATCCAATACATGGAGATTGAACAATATGCTACTAAATGAAGAATGGGTAATCAAAGAAATTAAAGAAATTAAAAACTAATTCGAAACAAATGACAAAGAAGATACAACATTCCAAAATGTCTGGGACTCAGCAAAAGCATATCCAAAAGGAAGGTTCATAGCAATACAGGCCCATATCAAAAACCAAGAAACTATCCAAAAGGAAAACCTCATCTCCCAACTCAAAAAACTATAGAAGGAACAGGAAAAGTCAAAACCCAGCAGAAGACAAGAAATAAAAATAAAAGAAGAAATAAATAACCTAGAAACCAAAAAGACTATTCAGAGGATCAACAAAACCAAGAGCTTGTTCTTTGAAAAAATAAAATTTATAAACCCCTTGCAAAGCTCACAGAGAGAGAACATTCAAATAAAAAGAATCACAAATGAAAGGAGAGAAATTACAACAGACATAAAAGAAATCCAAAGGATAATCAGATACTACTATGAACATCTATATGGAAACAAATACAACAATCTGAATGAGATGGACAGATTCTTGGAAAAGTACAACTACCCAAAATTGAACAAAGAAGAAATAGAGAACTTGAAAATATATATACTAATAAGATTGCTCCTTCTTTAAATAAAATCTAAGTTCCTCAAAAAGGACATATTATTTGGCACAGGAAGTAATCCTTCTCTCCCCCATAGCTTTTTAAAAAAATTTCCATTTGAATTCTTTCTGACTGTGCTGATACAAAACACCCAGCAAATTAAGAAAAATGAGTTTAAATAGGTAACAGGCTATAGAGAGGATGTTTTGAATTCAATTTTTTCTTTTTGCTCTCAAAAAAATATGCAGTGTCTAATTTTTTAACTTTTATTATTTTATTTATTATTTTAGTATATAGTTTATCATTTATATTATTGTTGATTTTTCTTATTCATATTGTTTATTATCAATATCTCTATTATATTATTTAAACTTTTGAGACCAATGTATGCTTTTTATTCTTTATCTTATTCATGACATTTATTCTTTTAAAGTTAGTCCATTTAAATAATCCACTATGAATTGCCTTTTATTACCAAAACATTTTAGCAATAACTTTATCCATGGTATTTTCATACCAAGAGAGGAAAATGTCTTCATCCAATGACTGACTTTGTAAATATTGATATTGGGCTTCTACAAGGGTATGAGGAGGCAATTAATATAACCCATTCCAAGTAAAGTCAAACCACAATTTTTATCTTAGAAAACATTATCATTAAAATTTCAAAGTGTTAAAAGCAACTGCATATCAATATGTTAATATTTATTGAGTATCCTGACCCACTGATCAGCCAAAGAAAAGTCAACAGAAAAGATCTTTAGAGAATTTACTATGGAGTTAAGTGAACTCCAATTTCCTTTGTTCTCAACGCAAAATAAATCAATTATTTCATTCCAGTGTTACATGTCTTTTATATCTGCAAATTCTTTTCCACTTTCTGCACTACTGCCAATATGCAGAGCTAACTGGCCTCCTAGTTTTTGGACCCCCTAGAAATCTCTGAACTCCACCAAGAATTTCTTATCTCCTCAGAGTCACTCTACTACAACCTACCTTAATTCATGCTATACCCAGTATGTGCTTTTTGTTTGTTTTATGCTTTCAATGTGCTATCATTTCTGAAAGAAAAAGCAATCTTTCTGTGTGAATTACCTCATCCTCAACTTCCTCAACTATATATTGATAATGAGAATGCATTTTATGTTCAGAATTCTTGAACATAAAGTAGATCAAGAAGTGTTATTTATATTTACTGTGTACATTTGAAATAGTTATATAGTTATATATATATATATATAGGATTTTAGATTTGAATGAAAAAAACTGATACACTTTGATTTAAATTTTAGAAGACTTATTATCAAGTTCCCTATTTCTAGAATACTAAATACTGTAAGGAAGGAAGCATTCACTCAGGATTCAAGACAAATGTATGCAACTAAGATAGGAACTTACTGGGGCAAATCCACATTATAACAATATAAGTATATAATTAAATTGGGAATACAGATAATGAAATTCTTGGCAATTTTTGGGAACCTGGCAAACCAGAGAAGATAGATCCTGTCTGGAAAGCTCTAAGCATAGTTTGTCTTAAAGGAGTGAATGCCTCTTCTCAAGGCAGAGATTCCATGAAGGCTCTCACCAAATTCTGGAAAAGACTTCAGAACCAAGGGCATGGAGTCCATCAGCTTCTCAAATTGCCTGAATCGGTGTCTGTATTTATACACTCCTTGTCTTACGCATCTTGTCAATACCACATTTTAAGTTTGATTCAGGCAAGTCCTTTTCACACAGTCAGGTTTTTATCTGGCCTTGTTTCATTCAATTCCCTTTATCTGTGCCTTTTAAACAAGCAGCTGCTTTGCTGATAACTAGCTCTATTATAATTACCTTCACCTTTCACCTATTAAGAGCATTACACTATAAATACATATGACTTGCCTGCTTCTATCGCCGCTTTCTGCCCAGGTGTTTGTAGCTTGTTTAGGTTTTCTCTAAAAAACTAGGATCAGAATTCCCAACAACCTGAAACATGCCCAGACATGTTTTCAGGGGTATCCTTGGGCACTGAAGAAAGTGTACACACGGGGATTTTGAATATACTATCTAGAACTTCACTCAGAGAGGATATCACTTTCCCTCAATCCTAGTGAAGCCAGCAAAGGTAGATATTTGCAGGTTGTAGAAGAATCTACTGCTGACAACTTTTGTATGAACAACAGACTGAGAATGTCTAACCTAATTCTATATAGAAACATGTTCTCTGAATTAGTTTCTTAATGATAGGCACTGTGGTACTAAAAAAAAAAATCAAACATACTTGACAATCCCCAATCAAATATAATTGATCAGTGGCTATTAATGGTCTTGATTAAAATATGCACTTTTCCTTCTATGTAATAGTAAGCTTTCAGGATGAAAATAGTCTTTTCTGTAAAATATACAAAACCTATCACAAGTTTCTGAAACACCCTTACTTCTTTGTTAGTACATAGGTTGCCCCCAAGTCCACCAAGCAAGATAGCAAAGCTGTCTGCACAGAGTCAAGTGAAATCTGGCCTAAAAGGAGGCAAAAGCCTCCAACTTATAAGCCACAGGTCTGTGTCACCTGCGTGTAGCCATTGCCATTCAAAATGCAGTTGGACAAGGGATTTTATTAACAAGGAAATTTAACCAAGAATACTATTAACTGGGAAGTTAAGCAAGCAAACAAAAAGTTTCTTTTTAAAGCCATAAATGGCCAGTTATCTTACTCCAGTCACCCATTAGCCGAACAGTCTTAAACACATTCCAAAATAATGCCCCTTTGACCTTAGAGGTAGGCACTAGAGGGTCTCTCCAGCTTGCACTTTGGCTCAGCACTTTCTCTGGGGTGCCTCTCCTTTACCCTCATATGACTTCATCCCCTTCAGGGCCTGATCCTCTTAGCACCCACAGGAAGCCTCCACTCATGCCTCCTCCAAGTGCCCCAGACCTCTCATCTCCCAGCTTCATGTGATCCTGTTCCTCCTCATCTTCCTCTCTCTGCTTCTCCTGCAAATGTGCCCCCACCCCTTCCTCAGGCAGTTTTTAATTACCATGAGCTTTTAATTGTCATGCCCCCCAAAGGGGAGTGGTGGGGAAGTGGGTCCAAATGCCACAACCCAAGGGAGGGGGAGGGGCACCTAGTTTCACAAGTGTTCCACTCTGCCCTTATGCAATAATCTGTTACTTGAAGGTAAACCAGTGTTTCAGGCAACAAGAAGGCCAGGAGTCATATAAACAAAATATTAACAATGGCTAACAAACATTTGCTTTTCCATAGCATATTCTTTAAAAATCAGGAAGCTGACTAAACGCCAACATTTCTCTTCTTCAGTCTTAAACAGTATCAGGCAAGCTCACAACTCTGAATGGGTCCTTTACTGATTCTATCAGGTACATAGACACGCCAGGGTCAGGAAGGGCCAGGACTGGGGGGAGGTGAAGACTGGGAGGCTAGTGAACCCCCAAAAATCTTCACACACTTTCTCTGGCCTCTTCCTCTCTCTGGTGTTTTTTCTCTGGCCCCAGTCATGCGGAGAGCACAATACCACAGGTGCTAGTCATAGAGGCTAATGACAAAAAGGCAAAAGTCCTGATAACCTCATTTACCCTACAAATATCAACATATCTCTAGTTTTTAATAACTCACTTTTTATGTTGACATAAAATAGTTTCCTGCCTCCTGGGCTCAGATTCTCACTGTTGATTCTTTAATAAACTCAATTTTACTTGCTCCAATTTATTTAAATCAACAAAAGTTCATCATTTTCATTCTCCACACATTTCTAAGATTCACTCATTAGGTATCAAACACCTATGATAAAATGTAACTGCTCAAAAGTATAGGAGAGTTTCACTTTAATGAAAATCCTATGGAACCCTCTAAATTAGACAGATATGAAAATAGACTTTAAGTTGTACAGATAAAATAAGTTGATACTATAAAAATGAATTCTAACAGACAACTCAAAATTACTTTTCACTTTCCATAAGGTCACTCTTCAACTCCTGTAGATATAAGTATATCCAGCTTTTCAAAGCCTTAAATGACATACTGTTCATAAAAAGTTAAAATAACTGTGGATTTTAAGCATAAAGCATTTATCATACCCTAACAATGATTTATTTAAATATGTCAGCAAACCATCATGTGATTTTAAAAGCATTTTTCTCAGAATAAAGATTTTTTTTTGAAATACACCCTTCTAGGTGGTTTCTGTAATAGAGCTAGCTACATAAAATGGTGAGGTACATGTTTGCTAATCCCCTTAACTATGGACTGCATTGAGCAGCCTGATGAAGCGATAGAAGAAGGTGGGCTCTGAAGACATAAGTGGAGAAGAGGGACTGGATAATTTCTCAGACTTGGAGTTATATCAGGGAATTGGGGGGACATTGAAAAATATTTGTGGCGATTCTGACATTGACAGCCTTTATCTTGATTTGGTTCTAAATTTTTTTTCCTTTAGCTCTGGAACTGCCTGCTCCCATTTACCCCATCCTGTGGTTCTCCACCACAAGGTGCCACAGACTTATTACTTTATACTGAAGCACAAAAGCTTTGGGCCAACCCTGTTTGAACGGGCATTTCCCTATGAGAGGATAAGTTATCTGGGTTGATTGGTAAACTGTTTTCTTTTCTGTATATGCTGTAGCTATTAAAGTTCTTTTATCTTAAGTAGACTTTGTGTGCATAGATGACTTGATCCCTTTAAAGTGTACAAGTTTGGGGATTCCATAGCTACTAAAATTCCTTTCTTTTATAAGACTGACTTTTCAGTTAAATGCTGTGTACCTATATTTGCTTTTAACTTGACAAATAGGAGGTTTTTAATTTTTTTGCCAACAAAGTTTTTTTCCTTTCTTTAGGCAGAAGAGAAGACTGAAAGAAAGGGAGAGTAATGTAGTAAGAGGAAGGAAAAGCAGAGATGGGTGGGTGGGAAAAATAGAAAAAAATAAAATAAAAGAAAGGAGAAAAGGCAAAAGGAAGAAAGAGAAAGGCAGAACGTAAAGAAAATCACAAGGATTCGGTGTTGAGCAGAATCATGAGACAAATGTTCCTAGGTTCATTGTCTGTGAGCTGTCAATAAAAGATACATATTTGTCAGTACAACTCTACAGCATTAGAATCTGAACATAAAAAAACCTGTACTTCATTGGAAACAACACATTTACTAAGCAACAGGAAGTTGTGCTCACCAACTCTGAGGCACTGCCACCTGCTGACCAAGGTAGAATAAGTTTTGTTACTGTTTCTTTAAATGTGTGGCCAGCAATATTATAAACTTTGTTATGTATAATATAGAGCTTGTATTTAGTAACAAGGCACTAATATAAAGGTATTAATTTATAATCTAACAAAATCTAGTCTACCTGAAGTATAGCAAAGTACAAAGGAAAATATTTTGGTCTAATGCAAATTCAGAATTAATGCCAACTCAGAATTATTTTAATAACCCAAAACGTAAAACAAAATTTTGTGGTACTCTAGTCACAATTACATAGCAATTAACTACATTTCCTGCAATAACTCAAGCCCCCTCATTCTTCTAATTTACAACTGTAGTGTAAGATTTCTTCAAAATTTTCGTTCAGCAAAATCAGTCTCAACATTAAAGGAAACTAGTCAAGTTAACAAAAGCACACGAGAAAATTTCTAGAATCCATTTTGAAAAAAATGTTTGTTTAGCTTTTAATTGAGGTAAGTTGGTTTAAATCATCGTATCTTGGAGGCATAGGGTGACCCCTTCAGGTGTTGTTCCCATAGTGCACCCACAGTCCACCACCATGGTAAGAGTGCTTCCATTTCTTTCTTTTGCCACTTTCCTCCCACATCTAACTAGGAGAAATAGGACATTGGATCCCTATATGGCTGACTCATAGCTTTTATGAATGATTACAAATTTGCCACCGATATATCTTTTTGTGATCTGTCAGTGATTTAACAAGCCTTCTTACTGACCTGACTATATGCACAAGATCTAGCCTTCTAATATGCAGGAATTACATTCTGTTCGTTCGGTTTGGAATTTTCTCTTGTTCTACATTCTTCACTTTGTATCCTTTCATGCTATTTTCCCCCTTTTTTACTCCAAATAAGGAAATTTGCTTAAAGCTCAAAGGTAACTTTTTCTGTGCTTTTTCTCAAGCTGCTTTCTGTGTATCTGATACAGTTTTCTTCTTACATTGTTTCTGACCTACTTACACCATGCTTGGAAGGCAAAATGTCTTTCCTCTCTGTTACTATCCTGCACTGTATGTATGTGTATGTATATATGCATATACATATTTAAATAGTAGATTATATACATTATGTGTATAAAGTATGTATAATCATATATGCATATATGCATATAAAATAATATATGTGTGTATAACATATACATATATATGTATATATAACTTTAAGTCATCTCTGTTTCATAGTGAATTTCATCAAATGAGTGATCTTGACTTCCCTAAAGATAACCCATGCTTTTCATGGCACCTTAAGAAGAATATTCTTGAAAAAGCCTCAGTATAACAGAAGCTCGTGTAACATCTTGTTAAAATAATTTCTTCAGCACCACAGATCATCAATTATTATTAACATGTTTGATATGATAGTTTGGACTCTTAGTTTAGTACATTATCTTATGTTTACATTTCCCCTTCTCTTACTTAAAGCACCTTTGAAATTTGAGCTATTACAGATCATATATTGTCCACCAAGATCATGTGATTATTTTATAGGGTACTAATTAAATTCTTATTAAAAGTTATATTGTTATATTGTCTCAACTATCTTAATGAAAAAGCAAAATCCTTATGATTTACCAAGTATTGTGTAACCTAGGAATTTTAAAAGTCTAAGCAAAACAAATTGCAGGATGAGATAAATCTGTTTGGGAAGTTTCTCTCTTGAAAGTGAATCTCAAAATATAAGTAGGAGTATACTGGATTTACATAGGGATTCTTTATAAATTAGAAGGAAGAAAATGTTTTATTGATACTACAATAATCAAGTATACTCAGAATATACTTCATCATTTATGAATCAGTATATTGAACAAGTATAGGAATTGATAGATAAGAATGGAAATATACTGATGTCCCCAAATTTTAAAACGTAAAAGAAACATGAAAGCAGTCCTTTTTCAGTAGAATATAAGATACTGTTACTTTCTGAATGCCTGGTTCTCAGGTTCATGAAATAAGCCAGATATCTGTTCTTGAAGAAAATGATATCATAAACTGACCAATTTATTTCCTTTAAATGCCTTTTCAAAGCATCATTGAAAGTAAATATTGGACACTTCATAGAGAAAAAGAAACAATTAGAGCAGTGCGTACCTAGAAAGTTGTTTTTTTTTTTGTTTGTTTGTTTGGTTTTTCTGTTTCAAGGTGTCTTCCTTACAAGGTCAAAAGTTATTTCACACTATGCTATTAAATAAGTGACTTTTCCACTAAATGCTGATAACATTAATAGGTAAATTTTAATGTTAGGTAATTTATGAATCATGGGTATAAAAGAAAGCAAGATCATCTTTGGGAAACTAGATACACAGCAGCTGGTTTACTATTTTTTTACTGTGGCAAAACACTTAATATGACCTCTACCCTTTACAGTTTCAGTTACATAATGATATCTACTTTAGGCACAATGTCTTAGTTATATGGAAAGAACAGATACAAACTCCAATGATTTTTTTTTTTTTTTATGGCTAATCCTGTTTCAGGCTGTGTGACAAATGTAGAAGTAATCTTTTTTTCATTCTTTATGATTTTTGATTTCCCTTCCGGATAGCTTTAGTTCCATTCCCTCAGTTCCTGCAGATCTCCAAACTGTAGAGACAAGGGACAAACTAAAAGATCAGATACAAGAAAAAGAAATCATCAGAAACGAATGACAAGGTACATATTGGTGCAGAAAACAATCAAATGGACCGAGTTGCCTTAGGTAGTCCCCAGCAACTAAAATATATATATATACTTTTCCTAGACTATTATAAGATTGGATATCTGCAAAATGACTTGTCAGGGAGACAGAATCCAGTGAATGAGAAAGAACAACTGAACACAAACTTGCCCTGAGATATAGGGGGGAGGCGAATGTGAGAGAGAAGGGTATGTGTGGAATGACAAAGCAGAGTAGTAAAGTGAAGCTGTGACATTTTCAAAGTGTTCTTTATTTCCTTTATAAAATGCTTTTTTCAGTATTAAACAAAATTGAAATGACAAAAATGAGTATCTGACAACAAAAATGTCACCCGTGATTAGAAATGGCATAAAAAGGAGCAGAAAAGCTTTATACTCAATTTGAAGTGGTAGGGAACTTAAAAAAAGAAGAAGAAGAAGAAGAAAAAAAAAAAAACTTCCAGAAGCAAAAACAAAACATAGCAGAGGAAAGGCAGATTAGTGTGACTTCAGAAATGAGTTCCTAGACTACTGAAGCACAGTGTATTAGCTTTATGAAGAAAGCCATTAGCTCTCCACGGACAGGCAATATTTCTAAAGAGCTATACTGCGCAGAGAAGAAAATCTAAGCATCTAAGAACAAAGCTCTGCTTTCTCACAAGTTATTAACCTCATTTATACCACCAAGTCCCCATCATTATGCTCATTGCCCTGACACGGTTCAGCGCACTGACATTTCGTTCAGCAGGGTGCGAGATGTGACCACAGAGAAAGGGAACCCCAGGGGCTGGGCTGCAGTTTCCCTTCTTATGACTAGCTGCACTTCCCAAGAAAGTAAAAGTCTAAGTAACTACTCTGGGAAAGAATTCCCCCACCCAAACATAGTCAGGATCCTTTATCCTGAGGTCAACTCACCAAGTATCTGTTTATAAACCTAGCAGCCTCAAGTTCATTTTTAAAACTTTCTATAGAGTGGGTAAATGGAAGGTATGTGTTTATGTAGTCTACATGGATCTCCTGGTCTCTTTAATGGAAAATACATCTAGGAATTTTTGAAAATCACCCACTGGAGTGATAGATTAGAAAGGGTAGGGAGGTAGTATTTTAGCTGCTTGAAATTGAAACAATAAATTCTCCATATATTAAAGTACTTTTTTTAAAGGAGACCATTTGTTCAGATTTGATTAGCATTGAAGGTATCATAAAACCTTGTAGTCCTCGTTTTATAAATACAATACCAAAATAACTACAAAATGTTTCAGCATGTGCCGAGGGAAATAAAAACAATCATATTCATTGAATATTAATGTAATGTTTGGTAAAATATTTTCTTTTATTGAGTAAAATGTAAGAAAAGCTTTACCATATAAGCTATTTCCTACAAAATGTAACTTAATGGAAAGTGGGAAGATTTTATTCATGGACATTTGTTGACCAACCACATATACTACAGTTTGTAAGATATCGCTGATGCAGATAATTAGTCTTGACATTTGGGAATAGAATTATTGAAATTTCAAGTATTCCCAAAAGAAGCAAAGTTTTGCATCTCTGTCTAAAATGACTAGATATTTATTTCTGTGAAAGATCTCTAACAAGACGACTGAAAAGGATGTAAAATGATCACTATATAAAATTTCATAATTTGAAAAATAATAAGACAAATTTACAAACATATAATGAAAGCACTCTACATGTGGTCAAATGATAATGCTGATTCTTTAATATATTACATGCAATGCAATTATATATATATATATGTTTTTGTTGTTAAAAAGTATTTTAACTTTTTTAAATCAAATGTTATGTCTCCAAGTAAAATAAAGTCTAATCTCATGCAAAAGTATTGCATCATATAGTAGTACTGCCAGAATGTGTTTGAGTTCAGGACTGCATGAGCAACCACATCAAGAATTTAGGTTCTTTCCATTTTGGGTGTCAATCTTTCTTTCAGACTGGCAGTAAGAGAGGTGTCCTAGATCCAAGAATCCCGTGAAAACATGAAGATTAACGTTAACATAAATTTCCTTGGAAAGCATCATCCATCTCCCCTAAGTGAAGAGGCAATACTGAGGTATGGTCATATATTATTGAGGTCATTTTATTTAACTAGCTATTGAACTCCTAGTAGTCATCCAATATGTTGCTAGGAACTGTTAGTGATACAGGGAAAAGAATAGTAATAAAAACCCACTCGGTCTTTCAATGTCAGCTCATGGCTAATTCTGAAAATGAGTATCTCTATCTTTGAATCTTAAAGTAAGAGAAAAATGAGTTTCCCATGAGGTCACCCAGCCTGATCTGAAGCTCCAATAATGGATTTTTTTTTTTTTTGAGATAACATTGCTTAATAGTCATACGTATGATTCAGAGGCATAGGATCATATTGGCCGCCAGACGCAAGGTACGAGAAATGAATTGACGAGAAGAGATTGCCCAGCCACAGCCGGGGGTCGATGGACGTATGAACCCTGAGACAACTTTATTACCAGAAAAAAGGGGTATTTATAGGGACACAGGGTGAGGGTCTGTTGAATTTTAAGACAAACAAACCTGAGAGATCATTAGCATTTTAAAGTTTAAGAGCAATTGAGGAAGGGGGAGTGTAGGCAGGTGGTCGCTATCTCTGATTTAGGGAAAGTCTGCAGCGCCAGTGCGGTCTCAGAAGGTCATTGCAGTAAATCAATCCCTGTATTTTGGGAACTGGTTAACAAGAGATTTTCTTTTCTTTTTTCTTTCTTTTATTTTCTTCTTTCTTTCTGTCTGTCTTTCTGTCTGTCTTTCTGTCTTTGTCTGTCTTTCTCTCTTTCTCTCTCTGTCTCTCTGTCTCTCTCTCTCTCTCCTCTCCTTCTCTCTCCTCTCCTTCCTTTCTTCCTTTCTTCCTTCCTTTCTTCCTTCCCTTCTCTCCTTCTCTCCTTCTCTCCTTCCTTTCTTCCTTCCCTTCTTTCCTTCTTTCTTTCTTTCTTTCTTTCTTTCTTTCTTTCTTTCTTTCTTTCTTTCTTTCTTTCCTTCTTTCTTTCTTTCCTTCTTTCCTTCTTTCTTTCCTTCTTTCTTTCCTTCTTTTCTTTCTTTCTTTCTTTCTTTCTTTCTTTCTTTCTTTCTTTCTTTCTTTCTTTCTTTCTTTCTTTCTTTCTTTCTTTCTTTCTTTCTTTCTTTCTTTCTTTCTTTCTTTCTTTCTTTCTTTCTTTCTTTCTTTCTTTCTTTTTTATATTAGGTCTTGCTATTTTTGCCCGTGGAACGGCATGCTCTCATTGCCTAGGGTACCATGGACTCAAGCAATCCCCAGCCTTAGCTTCCCAGGTAGCTGGTTTTACAGGCATGCGCCACCATGTCCAGCTATTTTTTGGAACTAGGTTTCGCTATGGGCCCCAGGCGGGACTTGAACCATGATCCCTAGCCCCGGCCACTTCATAGGCTGAAGCTTACAGACATGAGCCACCGTGCTCAGCCTAAGAGAGATGTTTTTAAACTAATGTGCAATGAATTTTTGGTTTGCAAATGGCACACAGTAGGATCATACCTCTTCAGAAGCATGTTACCAAAATGTACCCATCAACAACACTGCCAAGAATCCAATAGCAAACCCTAAAGATTTAATTATATACCTGAGATTATCAGAGATGGATGGGGAGAACAGAGTAAGGAGGGGAACCAGTGCACTATGGTAGAGGAATATGAAAAAAATGTTTAAATGGTTGTTTTTCATTTTAAAATAATTCAAAATTAATAGGAAAAGCAATAAAATTAATATTTAATATATTTGAAATACAAATATAAATTCATTATTCATGTAAAACATGATATTGATACTTAAGATACATATTTAATATATCTTAAATTTTTAATATAGTTACTAATCATTAATTAGAAACATTGCTATTTTCTTTAGATTCAAGCCTCTTTGGTTTTTGGCATTTAAGGAAATTGGCCTAGGTATTAAGTCTTCATAATTTACCTCTTCAGTGGATATGTTAAGACATTCTCTTGAAGGGTAGCTCTGCTTTGCTCACTGGATCTACTCAAAGATCCCCCTCTAAATTGCACTCACAACAACAGTCCTCCTTTTCAGATGACAAAGAGGACTAAAGTGATTTTAAAAATTCACAAAGCTTAGTAATAATATGGAAATGAAAGGACTGTGATGAGAATCTCAATGTTAGGGCAGAAATAGAAGGGTAGGGAGGGGTTGATGGAAAAGCAAAAATCTTTTAAGAATCTAATATTATACTGTATTGATATTTCCACCTTGTAAACTAACATTTATACTAAATTTTATAATATATTGCAATACATATTCTATAATAAATAAAATTATATGTCATATAAGCTAATATATATTTATATTATAGTATATTATATAATTTATAGTCTATATAATGTAATATATGATTGTGATATCAACATCATATAATTATGATATAATTATTTATCATATGAAAAAAGTATATGATATATAATATAACTGTATTATATAATATATTTTATATCTGTACTATATTATGGAATATACTAGACTACAAGAACACTAGAAAATCTTATTTTGATCAAATAGCATGACTTACAATTAGCTCCATGATTTAGAAAAGCTATAGCACATGTAAAAAACTGAACTTGTACAAATTTCAACTTAGTTTCCCTTAGATAGTAAAAGTCAAGCATTCTAGAACAAAATGATAAAATCATCAAGTTGGAGATACAATGATAACACCTTGATTTATAATAATTCTCCCAAATTTTTAGCTTAGTACTCAACTTCCCAAGTTTGTAACATGGTATCTGCATTTGTGCAACTTGTGTTGTGTGTGTGTGTGTGTGTGTGTGTGTGTATTGACAGTAAAACTTTTCTGCCAGTGGAAAATTTAAGAATGAGTTATTTCCTGCAAGTATCTTCTATTTAACCTGCATGGGTCTGTGAATGTAGTTTACTAATGAAAAGACTATAGAGATTCCTGAGATTTTATAAACAATGAAAATCAAGATTTTTTTAGTCTTTGGTGTAAAGGCTAAACGAACTAATTCATTTGATAGTTAAAGAAAATGCCTGTGCCAATTAAATTCACAATTGACAAATTAAGACTAAGATCGAACAGAACATGTTTTTGAAAATTTTCCCACTTGAATATAGTCAAGCAATGACTACTATGTTGCCGTGTGAAGTAAAAGACAACTAAGTGACAGGAATAGATTCGTCAAAAGGATATGTGAGCTTTGATGTATTTCTTTCAATGATTTGGGTTATTATCTTGATTAAGAAAATATCCCTAGGACTGAAAAGGGAAATATCAAATATTAATAAGGAAACATATATATGTATATATATATATACATATTATATATTTTAAAATTAGAATATCTGGATGTTATTTAGTTTAATGTATAATAATATCAAAGTACTTTTATATTTAAGTTTTTTCTTCATTTTAGTCACAACTGCTGTTTTAAAAACATTTTTTAAATACTTCCAGATATGTTCTACATATTTTATGCAATACTATCCATGTAGAATTGAATTAAGATGTTAGTGATGTTTCTAAATTATGTTTTATTTTAATAGAGAAATATATTTGATAATTAGCATTAGGGAATAATTAAGAAGCATGTTTTAATGTTAATTACCATGTGATAATTATAACAAAATAATAATATTGCTACTTTTGATATTTCATTTATTGCTTATTTCCTGATAGTAATTTGTGTATATTTGTTAATTTATTACAAAAATTCTATGTTAAGATGAAATCTGTTTTATAGGTAAACTGGAGCTCAGAAATGCTAAACAAATTGTCCAACTTCACAAAAGATTTAGAGTTAAAACTTATGTGTATTTACCTCAAAATTTAACTTCTTTATCCAAAAAACTACATGGAAAGAGAACTGCAAAGAATGGTCAATGCAAATGCAAATAGCAATGAATATATAGTAGCCAGAGTGCTGCTATAAGCATAGATGAAGGAACACTATGCCAATTTAAAAAAAAAATGATAAAAATGAATGTTTTTGGTTTTAATTCCTATAGAAAAAATTAAAAAAATTACTTCCTTAATCTGAAGTTTTGCTGTCTTATATACTTAGAATATGCAAGTGAACAAAACAAACCAAAATACCTACAACTAGAAAAATGAAACTCCCATTTACTGAAATAAAAAGAGAACTTCTTTTCCTTGCATGCTTTTCCTTTCTGTAGTCTCTAAAACCCGAAGGACATGGCCTTACCTGCCCATCTTTACAACCACAAATTCTGTCAGACCCTTGTTACTCCCTTAGTTTCCACTGCAGTGACCTTTCCCATATTTTGAAAACACAATGCTTTTATCTGTCTTAAGGGTCATCCTATATTGTGTTCCTTCTTTCTACCTGGTATAACATTTCATTTTTCTGAAAGTCTTTTTAAACATTTAAAACCAAAATGTAGACATTTCTATTCAGAGAGAATTTCCCTAAAACCAGGTTTAATGTTTCCCCCACTTCCTTGTTTTCCTATTTCAATGTTCTTTGACTTTTCTATTACATTATACAATTTTTGATTTTTTTGTTAAATTATTTAAATCATAAAGATAAAGACTATATATTTCATTGTCTATTTTGAATCTAACATATTTCTCAGTGCTTATTATATGCCAACAGTAAATAAATATTGGCTGAATAATTAAATTAATGAATTTACATAGTTTTATCAGCTATTAATTTATTAGGTCATGTGTCTATCATATTTGCATTATAAATATTTCTTATAGAGCAGATTTTACATAAATCAATGATTTTTATGAAGTAAGTGTATTTTTACATCAAGGATGCACAGAAGACTAGTTTAAAATATTACATACAATTAGTTAATATGAAACCAAACAATTTTTCTGAAGGTACTTTTCTATTGGTTATAATTTAATGTGGGTTATTGAAGTATACAAATGCTGAACATTAATATATAATATCACCAAATGGTGATATTATCAGTCAAGTTAAAATTATTGAACATTGGAATTTATGACAATATCCATATGATTTCAGGTTTAAAAGGAAACTAATTTCAGATAAAAATGCCAAATATGGGAAGAGTGTCAGTCCCACTCTAACAAAAGACAAGATTTTTAAAAATCCTCAAAATCATAACTTTTTCTAACCACATAAAATATGAGATAAAAGGACAATTAAAATAATGAAGAGCAAAATTATCCTAGCAAAAAAAATCTGAGACTTGAGTACTGAATTTACCTGGAACAGAATGTGAAAAGAGAGAAAGTCATCTTGATTATTCATATTCATGTTTGATTCTATGTAAATTTCATTAATGCTTGTTCTATTGTTTGAAGAATATAGTGAAACTTTGATAGAGTTTGCATTGTTTCTGTATATTCCTTTGGCTTTAAAATGGACTTTTTAAAAATGTTAATTCTAACAAAAAGACAAAATAATGGAGGTATCAAGATTTCACACTATGCTACAGATTTATAACAACAAAGCAATGTGTTATTGTAATAAAATGCAAACACTGACCAATGAGAAGAATTGAGAAACTAGAAATAAACCTAGCTTATATAGAGAGTAAATTTATGAGAAATGAACCAAGGGTGTGCCATGTAGTAAGAGAAGTCTCTTCAACAAATGGAATTGGAAAAGAGGGACAACAATTTTCAAAAGAGTGAAACAAGACCACAACCTCACCATATGCAAAAATTAACTCAAAAAGGGTTAAAGACTTGGATGTAACACTTGAAAAGTAAAATAAAACACAGAAAGAGACATAAGCAAAATGCTTCAAAACATTTACTTGAGGAATATCTTTGGGGACCAGACTCCAACAAGAGAAACAAAAACATAATAAATAAATTGGACTATATCAAACTGAACCATAAAGAAACTGTTATTATATCAAAAGATGTCTTATCACATGGAGAAAATAGTTGCATGTTATACAAGGGACTAATATTGACATAAAGAAAACCCATGCAACTGAACAAAAATACATCAAATAAACCAATCAAAAACAGAAAGAAGAGTTAAACTGACACTTAACTGAAAAAAAAAAAAACATATATAACCAACAAAACACTGGAAGCAAATCAACTTATTCTCATGGAAATCTTTGCCCAACAGTTACTCGTGGACCAAATTCTGGGGTTGAGAGCCCACTCTCTCATGGGTTGCAGCAATTTATTCCCATGCTCATGGAGATTATGTGCAAGAAAGTGTTATATAAGACATACCCTATCTAAGGTAACTGATCATAAAATCTAGAATACGAAAAAAGGAACCAGTACAGAAAAAAATTCACGTTGAATATATGAGCATATACAACAAATGAAATCAGATTTCTCATTTAGCAGTGATTAAAATTGCTGAAGAAAATAGTTTTGATAAGGAAATAGCTTAAATGTATATAATCAATATAATATCAGTCAAGATAGAAAAGAAGAAAATGTAGTAATTTTTCAATATTTATGTATTCCAATATATATATATAAACAGTTTCAATATTTATTGTATAGACTCTGATATAAAGCTACCATAAAATGTAAAGTTCAGGAGAAATAAAATTCAATGCCAAAGAAAGGCAAAGGATAATCTAGAATTAAGTAACAAAAATATTAGAAGAATAACTATATTATCAGCCCTAAGAACTGACAGAGTTTATTAAAGCAAAGTGAAATGATTGTTCAAGGGGGAAAACAGAACAAACCAACCTCTTTGATTTGTTATGAAATACATTCAGGCATCTCTAAAGTCTCTCCAGTAATTATCTACCATATATGATGAAGAAAGTGAAAGTAAGCAAACCAAGATAGAAGGGAAATCAAGCAAGTCAAAAGACAAGGCAATCTCTAATGCCGGAAAAAAATCAGTAAGCTTTATATCAAGGAAACCTAAATATTTTTGATAGCTTAATAATCAATTAAAAATATTGTACAAATGATAAAAACATAGTTGTACTGGAAAAAGTGTTCTTATAATTATATATAGCATATGTGGTATAAAAACTGTGAAATTAAAATTAAAAGTTTTGCTTGCAAGAAAAAAAGTGGAAAAGAGCAGGCATAAAATGGTTTTAAGTTTAAAATTATAAAATAAAATAATTAAGTTTAATATAATTTGACTATCATCTTTATGCCCTACCACAAATAACCCAAATTCTATTTCTGTAAGAACTCCCTTATTTCACATTTTCTTGAAACATTAAAAAATAAAATAAAAGGAAGGAAATCAAAATGACTTCTGGTGTTTCTTTAATGCAACAAGTTTTGCTAATTTATTCAGAATTGGTATCCTCAAAACAATTAAAAAAATTCCCACACTTTATTGCAACAAGTTTTGCTAAGTTATTCAGAATTGGTATCCTCAAAACAATTTAAAAAAAAAATTCCCACACCTACACCTACAGTAGACTCAATGACTTCATAAGCCTTGAAATAACCCAAAACCACAAAGTGACCATTTGGTTTTTCACTGCTGAGCAAATAAAAGGCAGTGGGCCAACCCTGAGGGTTACAAAAATGTTAAACTTATATATACATAAATTATTTAATAATAAAGAAATTTTTGATATTTTAGAAGATCAAATTGATAATTATATTGGGTTATTTGTTTGACAACACTTAGTAATTACAATACCTTTTGTACTCCAACATATCACCACCTTACCTTACTATACAAAGAACACTAAGTTATAACTATTCTTCATGTATTTGTCCTCTTCTCCTCTGTCTCTATAGTCTCCATATGTTTAATCTTACCCCATTTTACCAAATATGAATTTGATTTTCAACTCTGTACGTTATTGTCAAATTTGTTTTCCTAGCTACCACATACTTGCTTTCCAATACTGAATGTCACTGCCTACTTTTGGATAGTTCTAAATATTCTATGACCCATAAAAATATGATTTATTTCTCACTTCAAACTTCCTTAGTTTCAGGATATCATAGATATCCTGTGCATTCTAACTACAAATCATTTGAGCTCAACATTGTAATTCCTTTCTTGCTTAACAACAATTTTCATTTGCAAATATATTTTATATCCTGTGAACAATATTTTCACATAGTCACTCGTAAATTTTCCCATTCCCTTTCTTCTAGTTCAGACTTTCTTTACCTTTCATTTTGATTGTTTTTTAGGCAATTTTTAGTGAATTCATTGTTATCCTTTGGATTGTTAACAGGTATTTTCTTCTAGGAAACTAACATTAAAATTACCTGTTGACAATGACTAGAAAAATAGTGAGGTTATTATTAGCTGATAACAGTTTATTAGAGCATCTTGAGCATTTTTGAAAAATCAGTGTTTTGGCTGAAATTCAAAATTCTTCAAGGTTTTGCTTCATATTTTCTCTAATTTCTTTCTCCAATACTTAATTTCCAGGATCCCATTTCCCTGTCGAAATCTTTAAATGTGTGTGCCTGCCTGATCCCTTAGTAACATGTTCATTTAATCTTTCTATTTGCTATGTCTTTTACTCTTTAGATGAACAGATAAATTTAATCTATCTTAACAGATTCAGTAAAATGTCAGTTATAGCAATCTTCCAGGTCATGCCACCAAGAAATGGGTTTTTGCAGATTTTAGTCCTCCCAGTAATTTTGTAGACCTAGTTGCAAATTTTGTGTTGTTTGTGTGTCTTTACTCTGTATAAAAAAAATAATTTCTGAAGACCAGGATTTATATTCAATTTCCAGTGAATTAGAATAATAAATTATATATTTTATGAGCATGGGCATTGATCTGAAGAGAATAATTGAGGTTAATATAATAGAGGTTATGTGAAGTGATTTCTTATGGACAACGTTGGTGTATAGAACTTAATATGATACTGTAATGGAAACAATGAAGGAAAGGAAATAAAAAGGAAGGTACATAATTGTACTTCTATCAAACCATACATTACATAGGTCATTTGTTTACTGAAAATACTTAGTGAACAGTTAAATGTGTCTAATCTGTATCATAGTGTGAATAAAATTTTATTAGAAACATGAAACATGTTGCAATTAGTACAGTTTTTAAAACTAGTGAATTTTACAAACTAGACTTTACATAGTGTAATGATCAACTTCTTCCCTCCTCACTGGTTAACAGGTATTCCCTCATTAATATGTATAGATATTAATATAACAATTAGTATAATATATATTAATATGTATGCACATACATATATTGTCCCTTCCTGATCAGATTGGTTGATCTAAGGATGTTTTTTAATTGAGTGCTGTACCACCCTCAGGTCACAATTGAGTAAAATTAATTTTAAAATAGCACCTAACAAAATTTGAAATTTTTCACAAGAATGCTAAATTTTCAATTAAAGATGATAATAGTGAATTCCTTTCAAAAACAACATAGACATTCATCAGAAAAATCATTGAAAACTTATTTCCAAAGACAGTGATGATACAATTTTGAAAAACTGAAGTGAATATGAAGGGAGAAACAGATTTTCAACAGAGAAAATGAGATTTAATCAATTTCTACTCATATCTAAAATCTGTTACTGAACTTAGATTGAATTGATTTTTTGAAATTATATTTATCTTAGCTGTTTCTATTGTGTGTTTAAAATCAAAACACTTCCAGATTATTGAAAAGATGAAAGAGCATCTTCAGAGAAAGAAAAAAAAAAAAAAAAAAAAAGCAGACTGAGATACTGATTTGAGTTTCATTTGTTCAGGAAGGATAATGTCAATATCTAAAAATCAATATCGAGATTCTAAAAGAACAGCACAGAGCAAAGTTATTAATGTAAGGTTGAATATAAGAAATTCCATGTGACTAAGTTTTTTATTATCATGTCATAATTTTGATTCACTAAGATTCTTTCCTGCTTAACTTTTTATTTATCTCAGACACCTTTTTTCAAAAATTACCAATTCCAAAGAAGAAGTCAACATTCAATTGATTTTTATAGAAAAGAAAGAAGAAATACTGAATTCTAATAAGGAAAGCAGACCATACTCTATCTGACAATTTTAAGATATTGATTGGAAGGAAAATACTGGCAAGAAAAGTAACCAATTATATAGAGATTAAGTTTTCCAGAAAGGAGGATGAGGGGTTGAGAATGAGAAATGTATTTTCTTTACATTGAATCAGTATGATGTTTTAATATATTTTTAACTGACTATAAGTTATAGAACTTGAAATTTCAAGGATCAGCATTCCATACTATGAAAGTGAAGGACTTTTTTTTTTTTTTTATTTAACCAGAATTAAAAGGAAAGTAATGAGTAACCTATATTGAATATAGTAACATTTGGAGTGGAATTTAAATTCAAATTGAGTTCAATTTCAACATGTCAGTATCCTCTCAGTTTTGTTCCACTGATTTCTGACTGATAGAAACTATATCTATTTTGTGTCAATTTTGTCTTGGATATTGGATGCCACATACAAAAATCATTGCAAAATAAAAGAGAGTATAATAAAGTTTTTGTAAACCACTGCATATAGATTCATATATACATATATATTCATATATACATATATATTCATTAGTTATGAAAGAATATAGTTAAAAATGAAAGAGCTGCACAATAGTCTGTTCATATTAAAGCACAAATTTGTATTACAGGGAAATCTTATTTTGATCAATTGGATAGTAATTTGTAAATTAATACAATTTACTATTGTGACTAGATATAATTTTTTTCTTGGAGAATGATAGAGTTATAAGCAAAAAATAAAATGCAGTGTGACATTTTCCTGTAACTTTTCACTGTGTCAGATTTACTAGCAAAACCTACTTCAGTGTAGAAACATTGTCTAAAAAAAATGAAATTGCATATATATATTTAGAAAAATGATTTTGTAAAGTTTCTTTGAGAGACAGAAAAAGCAAATATGAAACATTTGTTAAAAGAAAAGCACATGAAAAATATACAACTTGAAACACTAAAGTAAAATACTTAATTCTTTGTGCTACAAGAGAGATTTGTCTATGGAATTGGTTACATTTTTGAAGTCACTTCAGACTTTTAGGATTTAAAAATATAGTCATGATCAGAATTAATAAACCCCAGTTGACAAGAGACATACATAGCATTATGATGTTCTTTTATGTGAGACATGAAAATTCTAAACATCCTGTGCTTTACTAAGGTTCTTCTGGCAAGGGATTACCAGGAGACACCTTTATGAGTTGTTTGAAAATTTCTTTGAAAAGGTCAGTTCCCCAAAGGATTTATATTGGTAATTGGTTCAAAAGCAAACTATTTCTCCAAGATGTGCTTCTCTCTGTCTGATTAGAGCTTAGAGACCAAAACAAAGGAGTGTTTTAAATGGTCTTTGTTTCTAAGGCAGACTTATTCAGAGTCACTTTCAAGGGCATATACATCCACACTGCACAGCATATTGTTCAGAAAATTCCATAGTGAGCAGGATTCTTACTTGTGAGAATTATAGGGTTTTTTTTTTTTTAAAGTTAAATTGGCATTTTTACTGCTTATTATTTGCTTCCCTCTGGCAGCTGCCATGTTGCTGTGAACATTACTGTATCTGCCACCATTTGTGACACACTCTATTGCAGCCCCATCAGGAAATTTTGGTCTCAGATTCTATCCTGATGCAGATTTAACAATCAGAAGAATCCTACAATTTAATAAGATATTAAAAACATTTCACACAGTATGGGAACTGGAAAATAAGACAGTGGTAAGCTCAGAAATGTCTGGTATTGCACAGATCAAAAGGAGAACACTTCACAGATTCTGTAGTTCCAAACATGAGCCAATCATTGTATGACTGATATTTGAAAATATATATTATTGTATAACCACCTATATGATAAATTTACTTTAGATAAATTATAAGTGAAGATTATAAGAAATGTTTCAGCTCTACTGTCATTCTTCCCAGAAAAATCACAAAAAGTAAAATGACAAAAGATACTATACTTTTGCTTCTTTTGTGTCTTATAAGATTTCCCATGCCAATTAGTACATCTTATCTTCAGTTGCTAGGTATAAAATAAGTAGAAGAAAAGAAAATGAGAGAGAAAAGATTTAAAATTGAGAATGGAAGCACTAACCCCTAGAGTAGTACTGAATCAAAAAAAGAGAAATTGTCTACTTGTGCACTCTAAAAGATATTGTTATCATACGAGAGCCCCAGAGAGTGTGAAAAACTTAGAAACTAAAGTAGTTCTTAAGATTTAAACTAAAATAGTTATTAACTTATATAGTTATAAAAGAATAGTTATAATAAAACAATTTAACCAGAGTGTTTTCCTGTAGATTTATAAATGACTAAAGTTTCTAATCAGGCTATTTGGAATGATTGTCTAAAGTTATAAATTTAAGTAACTATTGTACTCTAAGTGATTGCAATTAATTATCAACAATAATCATTGATATTGATTCTATTCAAGGTATTATTATATCATCAATTGTTTGCATGCAATCATAGTAAAGGACAGTCTACTCACTCAAAAGCTTCCATATGTATATTCATGGAATTTCTGAAGACAAAAAAAAAAACCTGAAAAATATGGTGTAGATTATGGTATGACAATTAACCTGCATGAATTTAGCCCTTTAACTTCTATTGCTTTCTTTTAATTTTCTACTTCTGATTATAATTTGTCTGACATTGAAACTTCCTTCTGTGTAGGAAACACACTGATCTTATTATTTAAATTCATCAATCCCTTAGATAACCATTTTCTTATTGTAAATTACTGGATGGGTCATCATTTTGTCTGGGTTATAATAGCATTTCATGTGAATTTGGGTGATATGCTTTCTCTTCCAAAATCATTCCACTTTCAATTTTGGGGTAAAAAATAAAGTTAGAAATGTTTCTGTGCTTAGATGTATCAAGTCAAATTCCTGGAAAACAGTTGATTCATTAAGATATACTTTGAGGTGGGAACTGAGTTTCTAGACACACAAAGTCTGTCAGTTATCTTATTGTCATGATAATCTGTTTTTGTGAACAGCTCTAAAGCAGTTTGATCTTTTAAAAATATTGTATTATTTGGGTACAGAGTCACAGAATTCAGAAACTATAGATAAAGGCTCGATTAGCTTAACCTACAATCTTTCTATCACGTGGGATTCCGGGATGATGAGAGCAAGTTTCTGAATGAATTCTATAGCAGGTAAAAACTAAGTCATACAAAATCTTCTCAGCAATGTTGAAGACACACATAAGCATGTTTTATGACTGATTCAAGATAGTATGATACAATGGTATTTTAGAATCAGGACCTTTACTTGAAATCTCATTACAAAATTCTTCATAATGAGAAAAATCAGAATTAAATGGACACCTTTTTCATACATCACCCATACAAGCAGTATGGATTGTTATAGTTTTGTTCATGTGAGGCAAATGTTGTTGAACAACACTTAGAGCCTATTCACACAATCTGGAAAAATAAAGTTGAATTATTTATAACCCTTTATAGTGATAATGATTAGTTTCTTATTATCAACCCAGCTATCATGACTATATTATCAATAGTCATTTGCCTAAGGGTATGTTATAAATCTCCATCTCTACAGCCTTTGATTTGCAACATCTACTAAGCAGTCAAAATTTAGTATCATTATGGTTAAGATCTAATAAGACAGAGGAATGAGTTTGAAAGATCACTCTGAGTGTTAGCAATCTGTCCAAATTTACTACTCTGAACATGGGAGGTCAGTGGTTGCAATACTGTTGGTAACTATTACATAGTTGTATTTTGTTTCCCATCAGTGTACTGGCAAAATGAAAGAGACACATCTTAGAAATCAGTCACTTACTCAATATCATTGAGGTGGCAGATCTCTGTCGGACAAACCAAAATTGATTTTTGTGAGAATAACTCAGGAGATAGAGTTACCCTTGGGATATTTTATGTCTAAGTTGGATAGGAATACAGGCACTAGTCAATTTATAAGTGACTAGTCAACTTTTAAGTGATGCAATTTAATATAATCAGTTTATGATTTTTCATCTTTACTGTGGTGTGAAAGCAATATATATATATATATATATATAGAGAGAGAGAGAGAGAGAGAGAGAGTAAAAACTGTACTTCAAATTTTGCATGTTGATCTTTTCCCAGACTAAAGTATATAATATGTCAGTATTCCTTTATGATGCAGGTCAACATCACGGACCCCCAATTCAAGTCATGTGTGTGCTTACAAGGATAAATGACAGATTCTCTGTGTCTACTGTGTTGTCACCATTTGGGGGAGGGTAGGTCTTCTTTTAATGTTTTTGCGTCCCATCATATTTACATTTTACTTTCATACATTAGTTGATAAATTGTCAGATATAATCAATAATTTAATGTAAAGTAGACTTTGTGCTGGATACTTTTGCCCAAGTGTCCACTTAGTAATTATATTACTTTATAAAACTTATAGTAATTGTAGATTTACCACGTATTAATGTGTTCAGACAGTTTGAAGATAGGTTAGCTATGCTGTTTGATCATAGAAATATTAAGTGAATTAGAATAATTTCAACTGCTATTGAGTCACAGAGAAATATTAATACATTGAGGACACATGCACTATCGTATCTAGAATTGTCAATACTATTTTAAGACCACAGGGCTAGCTTTATGAATGTCAGCTGCTCTGAGGAAAAGTGTGAATTGATTTGAATCTTTGCTAACCTTATTTAGCATGGTTAGCATAGAGAGAACAAAGTAAAATCACTGATAAACCAACCACCCCCCTCAAACACAGGAAAATTCTGTTGATACCACAAAGTTTTTTTTCTGATTTTGCATATATGCCCTGTAGTAGTGCTCCTGAAGTCAATCTCTAGGAAATTAAGTTGGTCCCTGATAAGAATCCTTATTCACTTGCCCTTCCCTCAGTCTGGTGAAGAACTATATAGCAGAGGTCTGTTTTGGTATCATATCCACTTCATAGTCAGATGCTACTATATGAATACTTAGCCTGGAAAAAAGTAAGTTTTAAAAGTAAGAATTAATGAGAATGAGCAATTTTCCTTCCTCTACAAAATACTCTGCCAAACTTATAGGGAGTAATCCAGTCAGAACTAATGAAAACATGTCTTCAATCTAAGATTGCGAGTCTTGAATTCTGTGGAGTGGGCACTTCAGCTGCCTCTGCTTAGGATTCTTTTAGCTGCCCTTGGTGATTCTTTCCTTCTAAATTTTATAATCACTCCATTGTGTTATTTTGCTCTGGCTGCTACCACAAGTACTAACAGCCCTAGCCTCCCTCTTGTCTATCATTCCCTCCCTCACTTTTACTAACATGTCATCCATGAATAAGAGAGACTAAATAAAAGCATGGATTTGAAATCAGAATTGCTCAGAAGTTAGCCATTTTTGGAGTTTACATTTCTGCAATGAAGAAGTCACCTCTCTGATAGGTATAAACTCAAGCTAGTGGACATAGATTTGTGTCAAATTCTGTGAACTGGAGCATTTGGAAGTACATTAAGGCACTATAACATTGTCATTATGTGTGTTTTTAAATTTTAAAAACAATACTGCATACTAATATTATACAAATAATTCCCTGACACCATCTCAAATAGCCTCATGAATTATTTAAGACTTTTAGAATGAGGATTAATAGCTGCAAACTCATACAACTTGCTTTTCTAATTTTAGTATTACTGAAATATATGAAACAATATGAAAATCACACTTCTGTTGAGTATGTACAGATGTAGAATTCTCGGCCATAGGATTTTTTATGTTTAACTATGATAGATGTTGCTAATCATTTTTCTCAAGTGGTTTATAAAATTGCACTCCTATAAGCAATGTGTGAGAGTTTATATATTATACCTTAACATTGGAAATGATCCAAACATTAGTTGAACTAGAGAGAAACCGAGGGAGGCCACATTTCTATTATAATGAATCAACATCTACCAATATGTAAGAAAATATTACAGATCTTAACTCACCTTCATGAACTATGTCATCATATCTAACTTCAGGCATTTACATTAGCATGGAATTGGCACAGATGCAAAGGATAACACACTGGAACAATATTACATGACTTCCAGGAAGATACACACTAATTTTAGAAATAAAATAAGTTACAGAATTAAGTTTCATGAGTACAATAACTCCTCAATATATATGAGATTAAAATACAAGGTTATTAGTCTCACATAAGATGGTTCCCAGAAATCTGTAAATTTTTTGGAAGTGTGACTGTTATTTATTAATTAAATATAGTGAAAGTGATTTCAGGAAACTTCCCAGCCTGGGTTTGAAGAAGATTGGCAGCGTCTACATATTGTTTTTCATAATCCCTGCTCTGAGGAGCCTCAGTCAAATGAAGAGGCCCATTTAGCATTATAAGCATTATATTCAGCAGTTCTAGGTCAAGTCAAGATAACAGAGAGATAAGCCATTTTCCATGTCTCAGTTAAGTTATTAAGTTGTTTATAGTTCAGCAATATATAACCAAAATGATATCTGTATATATGTTTCTAAAAATAAAGAAATACATGAATTAATGTGATTACACACACACACACATACACACCATTTTTGGATTAACATTTTCTTTTGATGTTCATTTTGTGTCTCTCACTGGCAGCATAATTAAGGAATACTGATAAGTGTTGATGTGAAGGCACTATGATTATACACAGCATGATAGAAAGTGATTTTCAAGTCAATAACTCCCTTTTCAATTGCTATGCAGTAACACATCGCTGAGACTGATATGTTCGTTCTGATTTTTTTTTTCAGTTTTTAAATATAATCAGAACTGGAAATATATGTCACACCTACCAGTGATGAAGTTGCAGAAGGCTGCATTTGGATGACATTTTCAGACACTTATGGATTCTTCCTTCACTGATACTTGTTCTTTAATTCTTCCCATCATTAGACAGTATGAATCCCAGAGAAATAGAAAACTCAAATTCTTGCTTTTTAATATCCAAACCCCAAGGTGTACAAATAAAATGAAAAAAAATAAGAAGAGTAGTTGAAATTTAAGAAGAGAACAATGAGGGAGGGCATATGTGAAGGGACATTTTTGTTAAATAAAGTAGAACAAAAACACACACAAAATAAATAACATTTACATGTTAGTGTCTGAATAGAGTGTCCTTCACAAATTATTGACTTTTAGTTCAACAACTTCTATACTAAATGTAATTGACATGGCATTATAAAAAGCACTTAAAATAACTGCAATGATCACCTATCCTTGATCAGACACTAGAAATTCATTCAATGACCAAAACATCTTTTTAATTTAGTAGGACACAGGATGTTGTCTAGTATCTTGCCTCCAAGTGAATATAAAACCATCAATCAATATTTTAGGGACTCTGATTGATATAACAGTAGACCAAGAAGAAAATGGAAGGGATAGGAGGAAAGAGAGGAAGGGTGTGGAGGGAATGGGCTGTAAAGAAATGGAGGCAGAAGAAAGAAAGAAGGGGGAAAGGGGAAGGGAAGTGGATTGGGAAAAGGGGTAGAGGATGGAAAGGATAAGGAGACTGAGGAGAAAAGAGTGAACTAAATTGAGAAGTTAAAAACTGATATGTGGAACAGAGATGTGAGTCTCCTTTCTATGAATTAATCTCCTATCAAATAGGAGAAAGAATAGATTTGAAGGTGGTCAAAATGAGAGATTTGCATAATCAATTCCCAGAGAAGAATTCAGCTTGTTGATGAGGCATTAGAGATTTCCATGACTGACCTGGTACTGGAGAAACAATTGAAGGCAGGTGGGTCAAATATAGCCTAAGAATACAGTAGCTCTTGATTCAGAGCTATTACCAAGGCTGGAGACTGTATTTTAAAGACAGAAGTGGTAGAACTGCATGCCATATCGATGGGTACAGATGAGGGAGATGGCTAAGCTTGCTATGCGATGCAAGACAACAAAGAATTATCCTGCCCACGGGGTCATTAGTACAAATAACAGTGAAAAATTACTCATTTGTTAGTGAGATGAACATGGAGATAATAAAATGATCTCTAGCTTTCTACAACGTTACTCTTCTGTCCCCAATAGAATTGGGACAATGTACTTTTTTTTTTTTTTTAACCTAAGAAGATAAGAAAACTCAGAGAACCAAACCTGGGGAGATCTTGTGTTTTTGAACAGGGAGAATGAGCATCCAATTGTGTAAAACAGGACTTGGCAACCAGGTGAAATGATGCTTAACTATTGACAGTTCAGCAGTACAGAGGGTCTAGTGGGAGTTTCTCTGATGCCCTTCTCTACCAACTGTGCATTATGTAAAGGCTTCATTTAAGCTGTAATCTCAGAAAAAGAAGGGATAGGTCTACAAGAGATTCTCCTCCAAATTCAAGTTTCCATGACTTACAAAAAAATGAGGGTTTCTTCATGAAATAAAGTTCAATTTCAGAAAAAGTAAATTTCTACCTCTTCTGAAAGCATAGATTTAAGAATAATAACTACTTCTAAATTATCATCTTTGGATTTCATTGTAAGTAATCAACTATTCTGAGTCAAAGATCACTAACCTTCTTGAAAACAGTGTGAAGGCATTTACAGTTAGATATTAGAGTTAAAAAAATGATAAGTCTAGGGTATTGTTTAGTTTGACAACACTCTGTATTTAAGAAAACTTGACATGTGAAAATAAAAATATAGTGTTAATAATGGTAATTGAGGCTGTGTGATATGATTAAATTTATGTAATGTTTATAATTTTGCCAGAGATTATTTGTCAGTATCTTCATTTCAAAATGGGAAAGAAATGATATGAATGTAATTTCTTTCAACTAACAGTTTTCTTGAATGTTCAACATTTCTGATGAACAACATTTGCAAAGATATTTGATTGTCTCTAGTAAATGGAATCCAGGGACCAGATTTTATGTGAAGTTATTATGTGGAATAAAAGAAAAAAAGTGGCAGTCTTTGAGACTGAGGAATGAGGCAAACCAGCAGTTTTCAAAATAATATGAGTAAGAGTGGTGAAAGACTGATATTTTAAAAAGCTGGTGGATAAAGCTGCTCTCAGCCTGGTGAGGTGAGCGCATGACTGGGTGTGGGAGCTGCTGAGAGAAAATGAAATAATTCAGAAGCTAAGAAGAGACATGTCTGTGTATTCCACTAAATCACTGACTCATATGTCTTCATGTCCATAGGATAGATTCTTTTTTAAAAAAATGCTTTAAAATATCTTAAAATTATGTCATAGGAAAACTTTTGGGTTTTCACAGTTAAATTGTTTTCCTTATTTTTGTTTCCATAAAAAATGCTGTGTCCTGTTTGTCTTTTACAACTGTAATATAAAGCCCTCAGAAATAAATAAAAAAAAGAGAGAAGAAAAAGAGCAGAAGGAGACATAGAGAATGAGGGAGAGACCTAGAAAGCAGCAGCGATATTAGGGATGGCAGTATTCCCTCTTGGAAGCTGATCCAGCTCATGGGTTTTGATACCCCTCCCCTCCAAGCCTCTGAACGTAGCTGTGATTTCTTCACAAGTTGCTAGACCAGAAAATCATTACTAGTGTATTGAACATGAGAAGTGAGATGAAATATATTTTCTGTTCTTATCACAGTTGGATCAATTTTCTTCCCTCTTGAGAAATTATCAAACAAAAACTGAAACATAACTGTAATTATTAGCACATCAGTTCATATTTCCTTTTTATAGGTTATCGATGTATATAAACATGTTCACATATTCAAGATATATATGGAAAAAAGAACTGTTCTTTATGCTTGAGATGCAAAGAATAATATGGTGTTCTTGTCATTGAAAAACTTAAAAACTGTGAAGAGTAGGGTAGGGAGAATGATGGAGGATAAGAGAGAGAAGAAATATGAAGTAGGTGGAACTGCTACAAGAGGGGGATGGATAAGAAACAAAAAATTGTGCTCAATTTTTTGAATGCTGCTTGTAAGCTGCACAATGAAGCGATGAGAGTGAGTGTCTGCTCAAGGCAAGGAGACCAGGAGAGATGGGACCAGCAGAGAAAATGCAAATGGAAAACATTGCAATTTCCACAAGATTTGGCATTTTCTTGTTGCTATTACATTTCAATGCTTTCTTCAGTTCCCAGAATAGTGACTGTATAGAGTAGTTAGTGGCTCAGGAGTATTTTCCAGCTGAATTGATATATTCTTTGATTCTGACTTCTAAAATATTTCATGGAGGGAAATATCCCATGAAGGAAGATAGGGATACAAAAGATGTTTTATCTTGGTCAATGTTGTTTTAGAGCATGTATTTAAAAACTATTTTTTACATTGAGGATTATTTTGATAGTATGAATTTTAAATTAGGTAGTATATGCATACATGTCATTATCATTTCATACCATTGCCAAGTGGTTGGAGAAGGAATTGACTTTGTTTGAGGCATGGCTTAGTTCTGCCTGTGTATTCTGCTGCTGGGTAGTCAAGCGTATATATATATATATATATATATATATATATATATATATATATATATATATATATTTTTTTTTTTTTAAGCTATTTCATAGTGTTCTTCAGAATTGAGCAATACCCTAGGGAACTGTCAAAGCAATGCCTGAGGTGATTTCATATGTTTGTACTTATAATTGTGAAAATGTAACTGCAGTTGCACAGCATGAATTTGTTCTAGGAGAGGTCTGCATGGTTTTACATCTGCTGCAACAGTGTGCTCCCATCCGAGAGCAAGAAAAGGGGGGGTGGGAATGTGAGTCATCACAGCTATGGGCAAAATGGAAAAGCCACTTGGGAGAAAGAGCATAATATAGGACTAGGGACAGCATTGAAATAGCAAACTAGGTGACCATTAAGGAAATTAAACATAGAGATAAAACTCTTAGACTTTTAGTGGATTGAGCAACACATCACTCTCCTGGCCAGTGTTTCATAGATGAGGACACTCAACTATACCCCTCTAGAGGGAAAACTCACAGGTTGAGAGAATCTGCTCATTCAGGTCTTCCCACTCCTCCAGGGAAGTCCATACTAAAGACAGGAAATTAGAACTGTTTTGGAAGTAAAGATAGTGGTGGGAAGACTAATAAACTTGCCTCAAGGTGGTTTCGTCTAAAGGGATGTTCCAATTCACTAAGAAATTGTCTAATGTCCTTGTTACTGTAACACTATAGAACAGGGATGCCTCTGCTCAATTCCATGTTTTTGCTTACCCATTATCTGCTGAAGCTGGGGGTAGTCCCCAGCTTAAAATCTGTTTACCAAAAACCTGGACTAAAATATTTGGAGCCAAGAATTATATAACAAATTAATCTTTAAGACTATTTTTGACACTCTGATAATAAGGACCTCATAAGTATTAGTAAGAAGAGTTCTAATAATCCTGGGCATGTAGCAGTCAATTGTTAAAGCATTCACTAGTAGAAAATTTATATAGGGCAACAGTGAAATATATTGCAGTATCTCAGGCCTTAAAGAGATTTAAGGCATACTAATTATAAAAACAAAAGAATTCAACATCTATGTTGCAGTTCGTTGATGCTTTGGAGGGAGAAAAGAAAAAGCTAAGAATGATTAATCATAAATTAAAGCAGCTTTATCAATAGCAACCAACTGTCAAAGTAACTTGTTTGGAGTAAAGAGACCCTTATCTCCCTGTAGTCACAAGATTATAGGAGCTGCAAAGCTCCAGAGAATGATGAATTCTTAAACAAGAGCTGCCTGCTTTACCAAGGTCAGGACTTTGATTGAGAAGTGGGACACTGAGACTTGGGGTAAGGGCATCTGACTTAGTGGTCTGGGAATTCTTGAAATGCTGTCTATTTCTGAAACTACTAGGTATGAGTTTTCCCCCTCATTTCTCTGGAAGTACAGTATTCTCCCCTTGAATGGAGATGATGCAAAATCCTTGATATACAAATATACCTCCTTGTCTGATTGCTAGACTGTTAGCTATGATTATTCTATGAATTCACAGCCCAAATTCATCAAGGGAAGTGCTGAGCCTGCTAAGGGAGGGATCTATAATCCAAAGGTGCCACAGAACAAATTCTACACATTTTGGAAGAAACTTTGAAAGAGCATATAAAGCTAGATCTCAGAGGAGCTATAGTAAGGCAGGAGGAAAATAAGCAAGGGGAAAGAAATGTTATTGTTGCGGTTGTTTTCTCCTAGCATACAGGATTTGAATCCTAACAAAGTCCTTAAGAAACTAACACTGCCAAAATATCTCTTAGAATCTTGAATAAAACAATTCACCTTATTAAATGCAAGATATTTGCCGTGGATTGCCTTGACGCATAGTGAAAGAAGGAGTCAGAGGGTTTAGCGAAGTAGGCTTACAAGTAAAGCTATTATTTGTGAGACTACAAAACCCACCAATTTATCGTATTCTACTGAGTAGACCAGAAGACATCCCATGTCATGGCAATCTGTGAAACTCAAATGATAGTTGTACTCTTATAGGTCATACAGGCTGATGTTTAGGGGGAGCTGTGGTGGAAGTTGAGTTTGCTGAGAAAAATGATGATGATGGGATCTTGACATAAGCATACCACACCAGCACAGTCTAAATGTAAAAATAGAAGCATGGGTCATTATCAAAATGGGCAGCATAGATCACCTGCCAGTCATGAGAGTTTTAGATACAGATAGGCATGAGAATGGTAAGAAGAATATCCATCAGGTAATGAGAGATGGACATAATTGGCACTGACCATAAATAGACCACAGAGAGGTCTGCTATTCATAATGGAAGAAAGAAAGGATATGTTTGAAACCAGTGTGATCTACTGAAGAAGCTGTCGTGGTCTTCATTCAATTGCAACCTGAGGTATTTAACAGTTCCTAGCCTAGGCAAGGCAGATTCTGAAGTGTTGTCTGATGTTTGTAGAGAACCCTTCTCTTCAATTTGATTAGCCTGCACCTTTTTTGTTGCTCTACCTCTTTTAAGTTCCCTGAAAAACTCCACATTATTCTCTCTTCCATTTAACCCTAGAGAATTGTTAATAAGCTTCTATATTTATGAATGCCCATTGCAGAGTCTTTCCATGAGAGTTCAAAGTTAACAACCAAGAAATAGGTTAATTCATTATGTATAATTATTTTATTCTATTTAGTTGTATAAGTATTAATACTATGGTAGTATGTACTATTACAAATAATATTACATGTCATATAATTTATAAATGTATATATAGGTAGCACTCTAGTTCATGTATATTAAATATCATTACCTCATAGAACATCAAAAAGTTTCCAGTTAAGCAACCACAAAAAAGTTATTTTGATTGTTTCTACTTTATTTCTATAAACTGTTAATTTATTTGCACTTAGACTTTTTTCTTAGCAAATGTCATTATTGATAGGCATTAAATAGTAAATATAAACATTACTGAATGAACCATATTTGGCTAAAATATACTGGAAATGTGTTTTCATTGAGATTCTTATTCTCATTCAGTATTTGAGTTCATGATGCTGTTCATGTTTTCTTGCATAGTATTTTATTCCACCATAGCAGTTACAGTAAATCTCAGGGTCTGATCCATCATTTGCTTTCTCTCTTTGGATTCTCTTTGTGTGCCACCAACACTCATGCTATAGATGTTAGTATAGTGGCTTTTCCATCTACATCCCATCTAGGAAAGAGATGCTTAGTGAAAGTTAGGTGAAATATAAAGTCACCAAACCAAAAAAGAAGGTAAATAAGAAGTTAGAAAACATCTTTAATTTTAGGTAGTTACTAGGAATATATCTAACCTTAGAGCTTGATGTTAAAAGTACTTGTCGGAAACCATCTTTTTTTTTTTTTTTATGATTACAGTAATGGCAAGGGAAAAAAAATGAGATGGTATATATTTTCTGGTCCCTAGGAATTCAGATCATTATCTACTAACTACTGTAGTTTTCTAATTGTTTGGGATATGTTGTGTTATGTGGGGACACTATGGTTTCTACTTTCATGTACTTATTTTTATTGATGTTACAAGGTTTGTATTATTGTTTAAATTATAAAAGTATAGGACCCCTGCATTCCAATGATGTTACCATAGCATTCCAAACTCCAAAGCACACAGTCTACCACCATAGTCCATGGTATCCCCTCCCTACTGTGGCCTTCCCTTTCCCTTCCCACCTCCCCAAAATGTCTCTGATCTAGAGCATGTTTTCAAGGGATAGTTTTTGAGTTTGGTCCTATGTCTGATTTCTCTATATTCCACACATAAGTTAAAGATCTGTTGGTTTCTCTCCTTTCACACTTAACTTTTTATCAGGATTATGGAGAGTTTTAGTCCTGCTGAGGACTTCCTTGAGGCTTATTTGAAATACAAAGTTATTTATATATTGAGGAGGCAGCCCAGGCTAGAAATACTGCCAGGAAAGGATCATGTAAAGCCAATTACTAACACAGTCAATTATTGTGGTTAAGCAAAGAAAAAGGAGAAGGCATCAAAAGTGGTTCAATATAAGGCCAAGGAACAAGAGAGCATATTCCAAAAGTAGAATTCAATCCAGAACTGAGACTGGATTCTAAGCCAAAATGAACCTAAACACTGCTTCAGAAGAGAAAACAAGGTACCCAAAACAGAGTGGGTATGGAAGGAAAGGTAGAAATTCACTTCTGTAGCATGACACATAATATTCAGCAGAATATCCTCATGGATTTATTCCATGGTTCCTCTGTGTGGTCCTCATGAAACCCACTGTTCCAGTGAAATGATAGAGGCTCTGACAGTACAGTTCCTGATATTAAAAGAAACATGAATTCTACCCAAAACAGAAAGTTGTTAACAATATCAATAAGCAACCATGGCATCTGGGAAATATGAGCCCAGATGCTTACAGAACTCTTGATTACCATGATGGATGGGACAATGTCATCTTTGTTCATAGGGATTTATAATTCCGTATTTTTTCATTTAATAAATACTGATTGAGCAGTTATCATTTGCTGTTCTAAATATTAAATTTTCTAATATTAAAATTAAAATTAAAAATAAATGAATATAAGGTAAACTTTTGTGTAAAGCCATACCTGTGTAGCTTCAATTATTAATAAGAAACGGGAATTATGCTACATAGTTTATTAAATTATATACATGATTTAATTCTGTGAATCTTAAAGCAATAATTATTGCCAAATTCCTTTAACTTATTTTGGAATTGCACTGTAGTATTCGTTGGTATTCCATGTGCAACTAATTTATTTCCCTGGACAAACTTTTTCAGAACAAGGTCTAACTCATTCATATATCTTTATCTCTCACTAAGTAAAAGTAGAAATTAAAAATATATTAATATTTTGTTATAAAAAGCACAGATTTCTGCAGATGTAAAGAGATGGGATATTTCTAGTGATAATTTGCATTTAACTAAAAAAGGGATATCTGACTATCTGTATATTTTCTAGTGGTTACATACATAATATTCTCATTTTAAATATATAGATTATTATGCTTGGCTCATGTATATGTAACATTTTTGTATGTTCCATAGCTGATCCATTTATGCTGATTATATTCTAAGTTAATCAAGACTGGAAATACAGATGGTCTGAAATTTATTTCATTAATAATCCATTCCAAAATGTTGATTCACATGCCTATAATATTTTCCTATCTTTTGTGTGTTCTAGTTATTTTTATAATTAGATACATATATTATTTAATATATCCTGGCTCCCCAAATACAGAAAAAAAACTTTTATTTCTAAACCAAGTCTCATTAAATACCTTTTTAAGTTCTTTTGATCCTCTGTTGTCCTGCAAGGAAAACATGAAACCCAGCATTTTTTCTTTAAACTTTGATGCACAGGTTACTTTACCCAGGAGGGTTTTTCCCAGTGATTTATTATCAAAAGTTCCAATTTGAAGCCAGCTTCCTAGAGGGTCAAAAACAACCCTCTTCTATTTTCTTATTAATCAGGGCAATATCCTGCTCTGAAGAGAAGTTCAGAAAACACTGTCTGTTTATTCATAAATTAATCCAATTTATTTTTGTGTTCTAGAAATGGAGAGATTTAAGGGAATAGGCTGCATGCTTCCAGTGAGAACTATCAGATTTGTTTGTTTGTTTGTTTGTTTTTTAAAGAAGACAGAACAAAGGCCAGCAAGAAGACTTCATACATGTGCATGGGATAGGAAGACCTTTGTTTAAAGGGCCTGTGATTTCTGTTGAGTTCTGGGGTTCCTGATTTAGGAATTCCTCAGTCCTAATGTATGGTGTGAGAAGAATTCATCAATATATTTAGCAGAAGCAAAAGCCAAGTTTATTTAGAAACAGAATAAAAGGACAGCAAGGGAGAGAGTCCCAGGCAGGCAGAGCCCTTGGAATGTCAGCTCAGGGGCTACCTGGGTGGAGGACTGATCCAGGCATCAGTCTCTAAGTCACTCACCCTTCCAATGTGCTCCTAGGGAACAATTCTGTCAGCCTGGCAGCAGGTGGGGCAAGGTGTACATGAGGCTTGAGTTGCCATCCTGTCTACCAGCTCTGCACTTCCTTGGGATGGGGAGAATATATGTGTTTGTTTTCCTGGCATTACTTGTCATAGATAGGGCAATTGTCTTATTCTCTAATCGAGACCAGTTTGGAAGAATTTTCTCCATAGGAATTTTTGTTCTCCCTGGGCTTTATCTGCCTGCCCATAGGTTGGTGTGGGGAACTGCCTTCCACCCCTCTGGATATTATTGACTCTGACAAATGTTTCCTGGAGTCTTGGGTACAGTGGTCATTTGACTTTTTTAGGCATTGTCCTCCTTGCCCTAAGTGTCTAACAATTTCCTTGTATTTTAAAATACATGACTTCTGCTATAAATATTCCATAAAGAAAAAAAATTAGTAAAATGAAAAGGAAAGTAGAAAAACCCACTAACAGCTATTAAAAAAAAGTCATGCTGCATTTACCTATTTCATTTTTAAGATGATATTATTTTCAATATTTTCTTACATGTGTTTTTTATTCATGTGTGCAAAAGCACAGGTTTTGAAAAACAGCAACAAGATGCGAGTACTGAGTATCAGGATTTAGAGAGGCAATTAGATTTTGCTTTAAAGAGAGTCTTATGACTTCCATGTTTTAGTTGACACATTCATTTTTTATTTTTCCCATACTTTAAATTAAGTTGTTTGACAAATATTTGTTTTAATAAAATGACACAAAGACTCTGGATTCTGATATTGTATTGTCTGAAAGATCATCACTTTTAGTATATGGTATCCTTAAGCAGAAATATATCGACCAGACAACATCCTGTATGTAATTATAATGATCAGGAAAAGATCTCCCCTTGTCAGGTATGGAGATGGATGAGAAAACATCCACTCTTGTAGTTCTTTAATCCTTATCCATGAGGCAAGTGTCAATAACCAAGTAAGGAGATGTTCAAAGCACAATAAGAACTACTTTTATTTAAAATGCAATTGAACTAAACAAAATAACTAAGGGTCTCCCCCTACCAACCTGCTACTAAATTTGTTGTTTTTTTTCCTAAAATAAGTAAACACTCTGGTTTTAGTGCACATTAAATGATTTACATGCTTTTAAAACAAATAGAAGTTCCCACTTTGTGTTTATCTGGGTTTCTATATAAATTAAAATTAGGATATTTCTAGAGGTGTTCACTAAGTGGTTAATTGGAAAGGTATGGTGGGATTAGGAAAGTTATAAGAAATAGTACAACAATGAAAGGTAGGTAATATCAGAATGATTGTAACCTTCTGGGAATGAACATCCTGGCTGGAGTCATTCCCTCACAGTGGGAGATATGGCAACAAATAGCTTTCCTGATATCACTGTCCTCCTTGTCTAAGTTTCTGCCCACCCTAACCTGAAACCAGAAGACAGGGACAGGTTCTTAGATTCTTTGCAGGCCATTGCCTCATGGCAGAAAGCAGAATAAAGAAAATTGAAGTGTGGATTTAGAAAAATGTATAGGCAATATGGGAACATATGGTAAAAATGAGGACAAAGCAAAACAGTAAAGACTTATGTTTAATCTCTAAATAAGTAGTTCTTGACTTGTTTTTGTAGTATCAGACACCAATAATGGATTGTCCAGAGTTGACTATCAACTCCTCTTCAATGAGTAGATCATAGTCTTGATATGAAAGATGAAAGAGGACTAATTCTTGGAATCTAGTAGAACATGTTTCTACTTCCTTAATAGAGAAATTAAGATTATAAAGGTATGAATGCATGTTATAAATACTGGACATTATACCATACATAGTCTTTCAAAATTAAATGAAATGTCAGGAAGAAGCTCAATTTTATAATCCACAGTATAAATTACAGTAGCACATTAAAAATAACCGGAGAATATTAATATAATTCAGTTGAAAAAAATCTTGTTTTGTCTCAAATTTCTGTCATGTCACAATAGAATCACTGACTTTCATTCTCAATTTTCTTGGTGTCCATTAAATAATTAGTTTTTAGTATTTTGGAGATTATTAAAGTGTTTTTGGATAAGTTCTTATGGAGACGGCACCTTTGGATTTCTTCAGCAACAGCCATCCTAAACTTTTCTCTTAACGGGACAAGAGGTAATATCGATGTCATACATTATCTTGTCTTCAATGTCTCCTTCTCCATTTTTATCTTTAGTAACTTTGTGAGTGGAGTTTGTGTTTCGTATGCACTTTTCTTCATTTACTCTTCCTCAACAGAAGTGGGTTGATTTATTTGATTGGTAAGTTTGGGCAAAGCAGTGGATATGTGTGGCCTTGTTCCTTTGTGCACTGTGGTGCGAGAAGGACATAGTTGCTGGCATTAAACATTCATTCCCAGCCTCTGTTAGTAATATAGTAGTCTTGGTGGAGCAGGATCAATTGGGAAACTTGAAAATTGGTATGGGGGGGGGTAGAGAGGAGAGAGTGTAATTTTGCTGCAAAAGTGTTAAGAAAACATTGAACTAAGACTAGTAAAGCTTTACATTTTATTTTATCAGAAAAAAGTGTTGATATTTTGATTTCCATAAATTTGATTTTTTTCTATTTTTATAGCAGTTCTAAGTCTGGACACAAGAGTAAACCCTATTTATCAGGTTCCTCTAATCTCCAAAACATTAGTACATTTGACTGGAACATGGAAATTAAATGGGATTTGAAATTAAGTAAAGAGTACCTACATGTCTTTTGGCAAGGTGTGGTTGAAGAAGGGGAGACCAGTGGGTACTGATCCTTTCCACTTAGTCCAACAAGAAGCAATGGCCATCAAACTCATTAATACTATAATAGTGTTAGTATTGGCATTTCTTGATGTCAGATTATCAGATTAAAATAATTTCTCTTTTGCTATTTTCATGTGCTTTTGTTTTTATAGTTATGCGTTGCTTATATACTGAATAAATAAGTTACATTAGAATTGTGATTTGGGCCTTTAGCTGAAGCAAAAGACAGATTTGACCACCCAGTACAGCTCCATAATTTTTTGTGCCCAGCACAGAATGACAATGTGGCTATTTTCTTAAAAGTTATTGAATGACAAGACATTGATAATAGAGAATTATCCTGGGTATGAGAAAATTATTAGCATGAAGTTCTGTTAGTGTAGCAAATAAGAGGTAGACTATGCTGAATAAATACTATATGGACCATACTAGGTTTTATAAAATACATATAGCCTGCCATGCTGGTTATGTTTTTAGACTAAGATGTAAACTTGAATGGAGGAAAACTAGTGCATGCACTAAGTGAAAAATAACTTTTGAAAACGTCACCTTTAGCATGATTACTTACTCACATTATGAATCAGGGCTTGAAATGTATTCCAACAGAGATAACTGTATTCCAATTGTCAAGTAGACAGGGGTAGGTGTACTATGCCATATTCAAATTCCTGATACTCGTCCCTTGAACTGAGAAATATCAGGTTCAAACTATATCAATCACATGAGTTCTAATTACTATTTTCGATTTTTGAAATTCAAATTGTGACTTTACACAAAAGTGATATATTTTCAAACAGTTGAATGAGAAATAATATGTTTTAAATTAGAATATTTTATATGTTGAATTATTATATTAAAGTTGCAATCCATAATGGATGTAAAAATAAATGTATAAAATTAACACATCTAAATGTGAACAAAACAATTCTAAGCGTTTTTGGTAGAATATTTGGTCAGTATGATTTATTTTAAAAATGCTGTAATAACTTACCCTCCAGGTTATTACAAGCACAGGTTCGCCAAAGGAATGAAAATGTTGACTGATAAAATAAGAGGGGAAATTATTTATTTAAAATAAAACACAATTAATATCCAAATCAAGTTCCACTTCTAAACTGAAGTTAAACTACTAAGAAAAGGAAATAAGATAGTCTTATTTCTAGAATAGAAAGGGAAATCACACCCAGAAAAAAAAATTAGTAAAACTATAAAAATGTCAGAAGTTTATCTAAAAACCAACACTAAAATTTACCATTGTCTTAATGAAGGAACTATTTTTTTACATTTGTAGATCAAATGGCTATCCTTAGAATATCTGAAAAGTACCCTATGAATCAAGATGGATCGACCAAACAAATGGTCCTGAAAGTTGGAAATATTTGTGAGGAAAATCTCATAATGATGAATAGAAAACAATCAGAGCAACTGGTGAATTTCAAGGAGGGAGAGTTATTGAAGGGTGATATGCAATTATTGTCTTTCAATTGAGGGAAATGTGTGTAAAATTTGTAGAATTTAGGCTAAGGGTAGCTGTAAGAATAAAGTAATATTAGCAGGAGACAGAAAGACTTCTGAAAATTTATAACTTATAATTACAGTCTTCATATATTAGGACCCAAACGAAGAAATCATTGTAAAAATGAATCTGATACATTTCTCAGTGAGGCATCTACCTGATGAACACAAAATTACTAATTTGAAAGGATGTTCACTGCCATGTTCATTGCAGCACTGTTTACAATAGCCAGGATGTGGAAAGAGCATAAACACCCCAAAACTGATGGGTTATAAAAGTGGTATGTGTACTTGTGTGTCTATACACACATACATGTACACAAAACATCTTCATAATTATTTATAATGGATTTTGCTCAACCGTTAAAAAAATAAATTCATGTCACTTGCAGCAATGTGGATGGAGTTCAAGAGATACTAAGTAAATCAGAAGGAGAAAAATAAATATAGGATGGTGTCACTAATACTTGAAGCATAGAGAAACCAAACTAAGTACCTGCAGAATTGAAAAATAAAAACTAACACTTTGAAAACTGGCTACAGAACTAAAGCTTCTAAAGGTGAAAAGAAGTACAGTGAGCTGTGGTTGACTATCTGTGTTTTGGCGGTGGGTGCCCGACGGTGTCATGTAGATTAAGAATATTTAATGTTCTTAATTAGATTCTTAATTAATGTTCTTAATTAGTTCTTCTTCTACAATTGAAAGAATTATTATTTAAAATAAGAATAACAAAAGTGCTCAGACTTATGAGCTTAACCAAATGTGAACTTTTATGTGTGTGAAGGTGGCAGTGTACATACAGGTGCAAATACATGCATACAAATATTGGTCATTTGACCATTTCTCATATTACTTTTCAGTGCCCAAACACCCAGAAAACTTAAAAAATAAAAATGACAGTTTTACATAGGCATTGTTGTAGGAAATGCCAGTGTCCTTAATTCTTCTCATTCTTAAAACATTTCAGTGTTAACTTCTATTTTCTGTATCCATTTTAAATTAGAATTGTGATTAAAAATTTAGTGAGATTGCTCTCATTGTCGGGTCTTAAGCAATTTAACAATAAAAAAGTATGTTTGTAAAACACATTAACACTTTTTCAAATGATTTCAAATGCATCACTTCAGTTAATATAGAAGTTGTAAAACATAAGTATTGACATTTTTCATTCCTACTAAGAAAACACAACAAAAGAATTAATAGATCATGATGCTAAATTTCACCAAGTTTCCTTTTTAGATTGATTGTTTTTATCTACACAAGTTTGATTGAGAGAAGGAAGAAAATACTTAAAGTTTGATGAATTTCAGTGGCCTATTACTCAGGATGTAAGACTATATATTAAGGAGAGAGAATAAAAATGAAATGCTTGTAATTATAATTATAAGACATGAGTAAAGTCCAACTCTTCATTAACAGTCAGATAAAAAATCACAAAGATTTTGATAAAGAAAGTATAAATTCTATATACACTTCATATTATGAAAGCACTCATTTTGGCAATGATGAGTATAATAAACTCATTGGTTATTCATTGCATTTCTTAAATGCTCCAAAACAATTTGTAATAGTTAATGAATATCCACAATAACATGACTCCTATATTTGTTTTCCAATTATGTGAAAGTGATGACTGACTTGCCTATGCCATGCCCTTATTTTACCACTGGAGATGGATACTTTTAAGTTGCTTTCATCTATTTTGCACCTAATTTCTGCTATAATTGCTATTCTGAATACTTGTATTTTTTAGAACCATAGCTCTTGTAATATGTTGTTAAATTTTGTTAGGGCTCTTTGTGTCATCCTATGTACTTAACTTTATTAAATTATCATGATACTTGTTAGCATCATGGCAAGGTTTCTTTCAATTATCAAATTCTAAGTATTTGACTTCTAAAAGGACTTTCTAAAAGAAAAATAATTGAAATAAAGTCATTTTCATTTTCCCTCTTATTAACTTTCTGAGTGTTTCAAGTATTTTCACAAAGCTAAATAATGCTTATGGAAAAATAAATCCTTTTATACAGTCCAGTTCTATGCAATTGCTTGTCTTGAAAAAAAAGACTATTTTTAAGTCACTTTTCACTTATGCCGGACAAATCTGAGCAATGTGGAAAATATTCTTAGCATTAGAATAAAATGTAAATTTCAGGTATTTATGTTGTAAATCTCTTTGATTTTTCAATGTATTACAGTAATCCTCTTTCTTAGTCTGCCTATTGAAAAACCTCTTTTATATACAAGAAGATGCCATTAGTCAATTTTAGCTGGCAACAAGTATGCTTCAGTGTGGCTACCACACTTAAAAAGTTTCTGTTAATGAAACTTTTTACTACTGTCAGGATAGGAAATTGTTGGATATTATGGTTGTTTTTTGGGATCAGCTCTTTTACTAAATCAAAATCCATGATAAGGCCATTCATTAATACCCATTGTGCATAAAATACTATCAAATGAGAAACCCTGTGATGTGTGTCCTGGGTTAGGTTTTTACTGGTCTGCAACAAATTTCCACCAACTTGGCAGCCTTAAATAACTCACATGTATGAGTTTCAAGGTTCTCTCATATCAGGAGGCAGAGAACAGCTGATTTGTGTCTTCCACTCAGGACCTGAGACATGACTGCAACCAAGGATTGACCTGAACTGTGCTTTTATCTGAGGCTCAGGGTCCTCTTAGCTAACATCCTTGAAAGCAAAATTCATTTCCTTCCATTTGCACAGCATCAGCATCTTGTTTCTTCCATGCCAGCGCATCTCTATTACTTTGAGTTTTAGGAAAGCTCTGCTGATTAGGTCGCATTTACGCAGCCTAATTTTCACTTTGATTAAAGTCAGCTGATTAGTTTTCCTTCGACAAAATCCCTTCACTTCTGCATAATGTAACTTATGAGTGACATCTATCAGAGCCACAGTTTTCACTCATCTTCAAAGGAAGGGGATAATATAGAGCATGCACACCAGAGGATAAAGACCTCTGGTGTCCAATATGGAAATCTGCCTACCACATGTATCTTTTCAATAGTGATCAAAGTACCCACAATAAATATTTTCAGAACTGTAATAACAATTACACATGCATTTGTGTATAATGTTTTGCAATTAGGCTTATCTGGGTAGGTTCACCATCAGAGATCTAGCAGTTTAAAGAACTTTGCAGACCTTGGCATCAGCTTCACAGGTTTTTAATAGTCAACAGGGGAGAACTGTCAGGGAAATAGAAACTTGAGTCTCCGCTTTTAATTTCCACAAATTTTCTCTTGAACTCTAGCTAGGCAGGCTGTGCAGATAGGCAAGGGGTGGGGGTGGGAGAGGGCGACAGGAGGCATGCAAAAAATGGAGCTCTCTGCCCCCAAAATATCTAGAAACTCTCCCCACCCCCCACCCCCAACCCCCCCGGGCTCGCGCTCTCTCTCTCTGACCTTTTCTCTCCTCCAGGGTGACACTAACCTTTTATCCTCTCCTTCCAGACCCAGGTGAGCCCACCCATGGATAAGCATGCCCATTGGCCGAGGTGTGTACAATCCTGGGGTTGGCTCAATAACCCATGTACTGCTCATAAGGACTAATAGCAGAAGGATATGAAAAATCCTGATGATTCTTTTACCCTACAACACACACACATACACTTGTGTGGGTGTGCACACACACAGTAGGTTTATTATGCACAACTGATTTGAGAAATTCAGAAAACATGCATATGTTTCTGATATATATGAAGCCAAATAGCATAGAACTTTTGCTATCTACTGCAAAGATATGTTTATTCTAAACTAGAGTGAGACAGAGATATGAATTACATAATCATCAGGATTCCTTTTTTTTTTTTGCCTCACCCTAGGCAGTTACAAACAACCAAATGTTCCCTTAAATTAACTCCTTGTTAATATAGTCAAATGTGAGTACCTGTATTCTGAAGATTTCTATTTTAATAAAGGGAAAATGCTAGTGTTATAAATCATAACAACTAAGTGACTAAAATATTTTCATTTTTTCCTTTGGTTCTCTAGTTTAAAAAATGAATGATTAAGGACAATAATTTAGAAGACAGAGTAATGAATCAACTGACAAATTTATCTTATGTTATATTAAGAAAATCAATTCAGTGTATAATTATTTAACACCTGTTAAGCTAACAGTAGTATCACTTTTTATTTATATGTATTTTATAGAATACACAGTTTTTAAGAAACAGTTTTTATTTATTTTTCACAGAATAAGTTAAGAGTTAATATTTTAGGGGGCCGGACATGGTGGTGCACATGCCTGTAAGCAGCAGCTTAGGTAGCTGTGGCTGGGGCCAGGGATTGTGATTCGAGTCCCACCAGGGGTATGTAGTGAGATCTAGTACCAAAGAAATAGAACTGGGCATGGTGGTGGCACCTGTAACCCCAGCTACCTGGGAAGCTGAAGCTTGGCATTGCTTGAGTCTGTGGTACCCCAGGAAACATGAGCCTGAGGTTCCATAGGCAAAAATAGTGAGACCTAGTCTCAAAAAAAGAGAGAAAAGTTAATATTTTGAGGCAGAAAATTAAGATGACCAATAGATATTATTTTTAATCTTCTTGCAAAAAATGAAATTAGAATCATAAGTCTCTTCTGGCTCAGATTAAGTTGTCTGCTTACCATCAGTCTGTTGCTCTATCTTATATGGTAATTTTTGATAACTATAATTTTCAGAATCAGCAAGAGTTCAAATTCCGAGAAAATCATTTGTATATAATTTCTTATTCAGTCTAGACCAGACGAAATGATCAATGTGCATTATTCAAATCAAAACACTAGTTAAATAGGTTTGCCTGCTTCTGTCTTCAGATCCGATTGATTCACTCATCATCTCCCCAAAATTTTATCTTCTCAATTAACACCTTTCAATGACTCTTGGGATGGATGAAGAGGATATAGAGGAAGGTTGTTGTAGGTCACTTATATAAGTGGTTGTTGAGTGAAGCATATGCACATACAGAGGTATGAATATGTGCTCACCAAGTTAAAAAATATATGGAAATGACTGACATCGAATTTAATAAAATAAATTACTTTGAAATAAATTGCATTTGTTCTAACGAGGAGGGTATCTAAAGCTAATGCCAACAATTGTGAAGAAAAATGAGTTTCTTTGTATTCTATCTTGATAAATAATTCACACAGCTGTGTGGTTACAGATCGTGAGTTGTCATTTGGACGTTGGAATGAAGCATGGTTTTATCATGCAATATCTGATAGTACTTAGAAAGTTATTGAAGTCCTAATATTCAATTTCCTTTTGTACAAATTGAAAGAAAATAAAACAGCTCATGTTTGTCGTGAGTATTGGAAACATTGATGTTTGTTGAAATTTCAGGTTAATATCTGTTTCATGATGTATGTTCTAAAAATGACCTATTTTTCGTACTTCATATTTTCTTTCCCCCATCCTTACATAATTTTTGCCAGTTCTATTAAGGCATAAGTGTCACAGAATTCACAGGTTTAAAGTGTATAGTTAAATATTAAGTATTTTTATAATGTTCACAAAATCTGGTGTTCATCACTGTATTGAATTAAAATAAATATTATCTTCAAACTCTGGTACTTATTAAGTTACTCCCTAGCTCTACCATCCCCCAAAATCTTTAACTTACTTAGTGTAGATCTGCTTGTTTTGGATGTTGCATATAAAAGTTAGGTAATGCTTTGTAATTTTTTCCACATTTAGTAATATTCTCAATTACCATTCCTATTAATATGTCATTACTTTTAACATGTCATTAATTTTCATCCTACTATGTGGATATACCACATTTTTAAATAAATGTATTGATTGGTATACACTTAGGGTCATTGCATTAACAGGAAAAAAGCTAAAATATATATTTCTTTACCAGCTTTAGTGCAGATAATGCATTTTTTTTCTCTTAAGTATATACCAAGGCTTAAAACTATATATTAAAATTTAAACTGTAATGTCTAACTACTTTAGGAACTGTCAGAGAGTTTTCCAAGTGATTGCACCATTTACAACCCAAACAGCAAAAATGAGAATTTCAGTTTTGCATAATCTCACTAGCACTTACTGTTATCTTTCTTATTTGTCCTTCCAAGTTGATGTGAAAATATCTCAGAGGTTTGGCTTTCCATTTCCTATTTTCAATTTTGCTGTCTTCCACTATTGCAGTATAAATGTTATAACATTTTTTTGTATTCTCTATCAATTCCTTTGCCATATTCATGATTTACATGTATTTTCTCCACACTGTGAGCTGCATTTTCAACTTATTCTATGACATAATTGATAACAAAAGCTCTTAATTTTTATGAAACCCAATGTTTACCTTTTCATTCACTGCCTGTGTTTTACTTCTATTAATATACCTAAGAAATTGCATTCAGACATAAGGCTATGAAGTTGTTTGTTCTCCTCCGTGGCATACTTCTTGCATTGAGGATTATTCTTCTATTTAAGATAAATTCTAAGGATGCATGAATGGTTCACATTTTATTTTATTTTACAAACAAGAGAATGAGTGAATGGTGTTTGCCACTAGCACAAATAATGTAGTTGAGTTTCCCACATTTGGATAAATTGCTTGAATTTCTGGGAAGCATTGGATGATCCTAGTCTTTGGAAGCCATCTTTGTGATGAACTTATCTTCTCTGCCAGTTAACAATGGTCCATTTTTTTTTTTTTCATGAGAATACCTACTTGAATCAACATTGCTTATTGAAAAAAAACCCTCTTTCTTCTCAGCATTATACTGGCCACTCTTGTCAGAAATCAACTGATCATAGACATATGGATTTATTTCAATATTCTGATTTATAAGCAATCAACCTACCTTTCACAAAAATGACATAACAAAGCATTATAAATTATAGAAGATCTTGAAGTCAGAAATTCCTCTTTCAACTTTGTCTTCTCTTCAACAATCATTTGATTATGCAAAAGGATATTCTGCATGTTCATCTTAGTTTCTGTATCAGAATTTCACTTTCTGCATAAAAAAAAAAGACATTTGAAATTTTGATAGGGATTGCTAAGAACCCATAGATTTTAATATAGGTAGTATTGCTTTCTTAATAATATTTTTAGTTCAACAGCATTTTACTTTGTTAAATTTATTTCTTAGTATCTTATCTTTTACTTTATAACATATTCAATTTTCATTTATTTTCACATTGTACATCATAGTATCTAGAAATGCCAGTAGACTTTACATATTTATCTTATATACTACAGTCATTTATGAATGCTTATAAGTTCTTTCATTTTCTGTTGGCAGATTCTTTGGGAGTTTCTCTATATAAAGTCATCTCATCTGCAAATAGATGTGATTTGACTTTTTCTTTTCCAATCTGGATTCCTTTCATTTCCTTTCTACCCGAAGTGTCTTGGCTAGAATGTGCCTTGGCTAGAATCCCTTCCTTCTCCCTCTTATCTAACAAAGCTTAAAAATTACATATGTGTGAGAAACAGAGATAGTTTTTAAGTATATTAAAATAATTTTGTTTATGATGAGGATAGTTTTAGAATCACAAATCTCCAGTAAGGATGGTGATGACAGCCATGATTCTCACCTGGGGTTCAGTTATCTCTGCCAAGCTAATTTAGATGTTGGGAAGAATGCAGGTCCTTGAATTTTTGTGATTGAAGTTGCCCCTTACTTAACTGCTCTTGACCAGAGCTAAGGTCAGAGACATAGTCTTCTGCAGATCCTTACCACCCAACTCCTATAGGCATTTCACTATAAAATAAAATAATTTTACTCATTTAGTAGGAGTCCATCTATACTTCCAATCATCCTATAGGCTGATAAGATGCAAAATAGTCTTGAGTGCCATATAACTTAATCAAGGAAGCTACTGTGTCATCTTGTACATGGATTTCATCAACAGTAAAGAAGAAATCATACATAGAGTGTACACAAGCGAGCAGAAGTCTTATGGGCTTTCTGAGCATTCTGTCCACCACAGATAAGAAAAAAGAAAAGCATGTTTTTCTTTTTCTTAACATCCCTACTTGCACTGCAATTACTACATTAATTCATATTAGTTATCACATTATTTGCATGAGTTTTAGTCTTCAGCGCATTAGAACTATGAAATTCACAAAAAAGGAGAAAGAAATATGAACGTATTATTAGTAACACCAAATACACCAAAGGAAAAAAACGGAAAATTATTTTCAAGAATAAAAGACTACCTAGTCTGGGTATCACATGAAATGGGAGGTACATTTTGGATGAATCTGCTCACATAATAGTCTAAAATTTATTACTAGGCAAGGACTTAGAAATAACCTACAGTGGTATGATACGGCTGCTATGCGGATATAAGCCTTGTTTGGGATCTGTATGGTTATTGTGCTATTTGACATGTATATTTAATAAAGGTAATTGAAATTGGTAAAAAAATATGTAAAATAAAAACTAAACTCTGCTCAGACCTCCCAAGAAGTAATCATTGCATATGTTTTCCTATTTTCAGACACAGTAGTGCATATAGGCCTAGCAAAAGTTTTACATATTTTCATGACTGTTTTTGAGTAATATGAATAGTATTCCATGTTTCATAAGTGTTTACTAAAGTTTTGTTAGGTACTAACAAAATACTAACCGCAAAATGGCACTATTCATAACTTAGGCATAAATTTGCTAACTTTTTAGTGTTTAATGTAGACATAAATTTACCTAGTTTCAGGAAATGTACTTCATTCCTTAAATTCACACAGTCACCTGACAACCCTTCTTCCAACATAGGCTCTCCCTTCCTTATAAGCAGATATATCTCTTATTGGGCTAACATGTAACACAGACAAGCATCTAGGCAATGCTAGTAACACAAGCAGACTGATTGCAACTACTTATGAAGCTTACACCTTGTTCTTTTAACTGCTTTGACTAATGTTGCAAGTTTTCTAACTGAAGTGTGAAGGGGTCATGTATGTTCATTCTTGAAATAACACCAGCTAGTTTTCACCTCTTCTAAAGTCATAGCTTTTTAAATATCTACTCTTGTAGATGTTTACTTTTATTCTGGGTTTTTAAAATAAGTTCAGTTCAATTTCTGAAATATAAACCAGATGATGCTACTTTTAGGGTGGCAAAACTATAAAATATTATTAGTAGTTAACACAATTATAAATAAATTGCAAACATATTGCAAACTGTGACCTTACACATTAATTTTCCCAAATATCTAGTATTCATTAAAGTAGAATCTTGAGAGATAATATATTGGCAGAGAATGTAGTTACAGGAAAACAAAATAGACATTTTAATATTATTTGCATTTGTTAACAAGAAATAATACACCTGGCATAATAACTGATAGTAAGCATAGTTAAAGGGGAAAAAAATACCATAGTACGTTTGTTTGACATTGAATGGAGGGAATAGAGTTGACATTTTTTTTTTCATTTAGTTATAAATGCTTAAGAGCATTAATCTTTGATTTCAGAGCAGGCATCAAGTTCCATCTCCATCATATCAGAGTAGTCATAGTACCTTGGCACTGTTTTGTTTTCTTCTTTTTTATCATTTTTAAGTTTGTTTCCTAATCTCTAGTACACATTGGTGATGATTAATAGAATTGTGGCAAAGGTTTATGAAACAAAATGCATATAAATTGCACAATATAGATTTAGCTAGAAGGGAGTTTTTATTTCATTTTATTTCAGAAAATGGAGAAGGAAGAATAAGAGGAGGGAGGAGAAAGAGATTGATTCTAACTCTGAGTCCAAAAGACTAAGACAGATGAATATTGGTGCCCACATTTTCTTTTGTATATGCAGAGAGCAGACATGAAAAAATGTATTATTCCTAAATATGATATATGATGTTTTCAATGGATTTATAGGACCATCCAAGAATCATTTGTTCATGTGGAAGCTCCCACACATCTACAGACTATTCAGAATCTTTTGACTCTTCAGATTCTCTCTCCATTGAGCTTTGTTTCTGTACTTTCACAGCTGAAGGCCTTTAAATTTATCTTCTCAAGGCTTTAGGAATGAGGTGATTTGATTACTTTAGTTTAATGGAGCTGAAACAACCAAGTAAGTAAAAGAGCTAATTAATTTGTTTAGAATACAAGTTTCATTTTTGAATTGAGTGTGAGGAAATCAGATGCAAAGGAAAAGCTGCTTGATCAGCATGGAATAATTTTTAAAGCACTAATTAGATTATAAACCTGCTATGACTTTGTTAGTTTGTAGCCATCTCTAAACCTAGTTGTAGAGTAATGAGCTTTAATTGTATGCACAAATCCATAATTTGTAGTCAGTGATTGACTGAAAATATGTAATCAGATATGTGTGCTTTCTCATCTTTTATTATGGAAGATTGGTTATATACTCATTAAATTACCTTTTATTTCTTTTGGATATAAAATCCCTCAGGAGTTTTATCTAAGTTCTCTAAAGATTTCTTTAAGAGATAGTCTCAGTGAGTAGAATACTTCATAGAAATGGAAAATAAAAAACAAACAAACAAAAAAACTAAGCAAAACTTACTCCGTGAATATTCAAAAAGTCCATTACATGTACAAACATATTTCATTTTAATATAATTTGCTTTGTTGTGCTCTGCGGATATTATACTTTTTTTTAACACACTGAAGATTTGTGAAAAGCCTACATTGATAAAATCTGTTCACACCAACTCTAAAGAACATGGACTTATAACATGTTTCCATGTCACATTTTGGTAATTGTCAAACAATCTCAAACATTGTAGTAATTATTATATGCATTATGGTTATCTGTGATCACTTATCCTTGATAATTGCTCTAGTGACTGTTTTAGGGCCCCAAGGACTGTGCTCATTGGAGACAGAAAACTTAATGGGCATGTTCTGATTGGACCACCTACTGTAAAACACCATGTCCCTCCCACTCCTTGGGTCTCCCATCTCCCTGATACACAGTATTGAAATTAGTCCAATGCATAACCCTACAATGACCTTTAATTGTTCTTTATAATGCTATGGTTTCCTGAAATGTTGCTAGAGAACATGAACAATGGTAGATTAAATTTTTATATCCCTCCATTGATAGTTTTTTATATAATCAACTCAAAAGTATTTATAATCAAAAAAAGGAAAATAATAGAAAACACTGATAATAGGCCAAGAGCCACAAGAGCTTCTTTCTATCATGTTTCTTAATAGCAAACCAAGTTATCAGGCTAGAATTTCTCAGTCCTGCGTGAGTTGACCTTGTCTTTTAGATGTCCAAGTGTGCCATTAGTCAAGGTCTGTGAATCTCTGGGGAAACTGCTCCTATTACTTAAAGAATACAGATTACCTAGATTTAAGGATATCTACAAAAGTAATTCTTTATCAGAGAAATCTATATTAGGGCAGTGTAAACATCCAGATTCAAATTTTTGTCTTATGAAGTTATTCCCTCCATTCATATGTAATGTCTTTTCTTCTCTTCCCTGTGATATTCTGAATCACTCAGTACAACATAAAAACCACTATTTTGCCCCCAATTACATTAAAATATGTAGATCATGTAAATTCTCCATGCATATGTTATTAAAGTTGATCTTCTCCTACTAATTTGCTTGATGTTAATTGATTAGTCCAGTCTCTTAAGCTAGAAGGGTAAGAGAATGTCCTCTTGCATCCCAATAATTATTGTATCCCAAAATATTGAGCATAAGGACATGTCATCAACTGTAACAACAGCAAATAGAGAACTGAATTGCTGACAATTGCTTATTTCAATTACATAAACTTCTGCTCAGAGTTTCAACAATGTTTAGCTTGTATGTTCATACAATACAATACTAAATATGTGTGTGTATGACATGCCTTTGTAATCACAATCACAATCTTTATCTTTTTATTTTGACCAGGTTATTTTTTCTTAAGGAGTTTAGTACATGCTTTTTTCTTTTCTTGCTTTCTCTTTTTGATTTTTTGCTTTATTTGTTCTTTCCAAAACTATATCTTCAATATCCACTTCCCATCAGTGCATTATATATATAATATATTTATATATGTAATATATATTTGACATATATATTGTATTTCAGAGTAAGATTTAGGAGTCATGTTATCTTTGTTATCTTTGACCCATAGGTCTGTCTTGCATTCTGAGTTTTTGTTGCATTTAAATAGAAAATGTGCCCATTGAATAAATCTTCATTATATATTCTGCATTGTTGTTATGTTATGACCTCTCTTATTATTGGGCACATTATAAAAACATTGAAAATATCTGCTACATACCTGAACGAGTTAAACTGATGAGAATAATCTTATCACACATTACAATGAAATCCAGAGCAAATAGTTCATAGCACGTAACTCTTGAGAATTTTAGAAAATTAATAATATAAAACAACTTTTTTCAACATTACCACAGCTACCACTGATTTATCGAACTTTGTTCATGTGCCAGACATAATATGCTAAAACTTTTAGGATATTCTTATTTACTTGTTGCTTTTCTTTCTTTCTTTTATTTTTTTCTTGGTGATTTTAGTGCTCCTTCATTTTATCTCAGAGATAAAGCTGAGAAGTAGGGTTTAAGATGGATATGAATACCAACTACTTTGCTTTATTCAATATCTCTCTCATCAAGAGCTAAGATTTTGTTGCAATTTTAGAATTATTATGCCTCTTTCCTAAAAATGAATAATCCCATAGAAGAGTTTTCAGTCCCCATGGAAAACTGTCATTTGTTCAGCCACCTGAACAGTTATCTGATATTTGAGATAAGCCTGATTTCTAGCAATAGAAATCGATTGAATGTCTTCATTCATTTATTTGTCTGTGTATATTACTTGGTTTCTTCTTTTCTCTTTGGCCTCCTGAGTTATAAACAGATAAGTATTATACCAAATATGTTTAGGTGTGCAAAAATCCCATAAATGAATACAAATTATGAGATGTTTTTAAATTACAATCTACTATATTATGTTACCTCAATTAAATCTAGAACCAGAGATTAGATAGATGTATAATTTGAAAGTACAATTTAAAATTAGCAAGAAAGTAAAACAGAACTACATGAAATAAGAAAAAGGGAGGACAAAGATGAAAGTAAAATAAATAAAATAAAATCCTGTTCCCATCTATTGACTTCTAGAAGACCTTTGTAAGATTCTCAATATAATCTTTGAAAAACTATGAGTTTACAGAAAGGAATTGTTAGGTGAAAGCAATCTAAACAATATGCAAATTTAAATTGTAATAGAGTGACTCAAATAAATATGAATAATTTGGTAAGGTGTTTCAATAAAGAAATCATTTGGTATGATGACTTTAAGACAATCCCCCATTCTATTGAGTTAAACCATCCATCAGAAATCCAAATAATAATCAGAGATTACTATGAATACCTATATGCAAACAAATACAACAACCTGGATGAGATGGACAAATTCCTGGAAAGATATGAGCACCCAAAACTAAATGAGGATGAAGCAGAGAACTTAAACAAACCAATCACTAGCAGCAAGATTGAAGCAGTCATCAAAACTCTACCTAAAATCAAAAGCCCAGGACCAGATGGTTTCACAAATGAATTTTACCAGACATTCAAAGAAGTAATAATGCCAGTACTACTAAAACTTTTCCAAAAAATTGAGAAAGAAGGAAAACTGCCAAACACATTCTATGAAGCAAACATCACTCTTATACCAAAAGCAAATAAAGACAGCACAAAGAAAGAAAACTATAGACCAATTTCCCTAATGAACACAGATGCAAAAGTTTTAAACAAAATCTTGGCAAACCAAATCTAAAGATGTATAAAAAGCATTATTCACCATGACCAAGTGTGATTTATCCCAGGGGCAAAAAGATGGTTCAACATTTGAAAATCAATTAGTATTATCCACCACATCAATAAGGGAAAACCCAAAACCATACGGTCATATCAATAGATGCAGAGAAAGCATTTGATAAAGTTCAACACCCATTTATGATAAAAGTTCTTGAAAATTTGGGGATAAAAGGAACATATCTCAACATAATAAAAGCCATCTATGACAAATCTACAGCAAACATCATCTTAAACTGAGAGAAACTAAAATCATTCCAATTAAGATCTGGAACCAGGCAAGGATGCCCACTCTCTCCACTTCTTTTCAACATTGTACTGGAAGTTCTAGCAAGAGCAATAAGACAAGAGAAAGACATAAAAGGAGTACAAATAGGGAAAGAAGAACTGAAGCACACATTATATGCAGATGACATGATTCTATATGTAGAGAACCAAAAAAAAAAATCCACAGAAAAACTTCTTGAAACAATAAACCAGTTTAGCAAAGTATCTGGTTACAAAATCAACACACAAAAGAGAGAAGATTTCCTTTATGCAAAATGTCAAACAGAAGAAGAAGAAATTAAAAAAAAATTCCATTTACCATTGCACCAAAAAATAAATAAATAAATAAAATAAAATGCCCAGGGGTAAAACTAACAAGACACATGAAAGATCTATATAAGGAAAACTTCAAACCTCTGCTAAAGGAGATAGAAAAAGACATAAGGAAATGGAAAGACATTCCCTGATCATGGATTGGAAGAATTAAGATCATCAAAATGGCCATCCTACCAAAGGAATCTACACATTCAATGCAATTCCTATAAAGATTCCAACAACATTCTTCAAAGATATAGAACAAAAATTACAGAGATTCATATGGAATAGCAAAAGACTTCAATTACCTAAAAAACCTTCTGACCAGGAAAGGAGAGAATGGAGGAATTACTATTCCAGACTACAAACTATACTACAAAGCCATAGTAATTAAAACAGCCTGGTACTGGTATAAAAACAATCAGACCAATGGAACAGAACCAAATCCCCCGAAATAAAGCCACACATATATATATATATAGTCAACTAATCTTTGACAAAGGAGTGAAAAATTTACATTGGAACAAAGACAGCCTCTTCAATAAATGGTGTTGGGAAAACTGGAACAAGACATGCAAAAAAATGAACCAAGATACCTCCCTCACACCATGTATAAAAATCAACTCAAAATGGATAAAAGACTTAGACGTAAGACCTGAAACCATAAAACACATAGAGGAAAACCTGGGCAAAACCCTTCATGAGTTACAATTCAGAAATTCATTTTTGGCCACATACATAGATGGCAAAAAAATGAAGGAAAACGTAAACAACTGGGACTACATCAAACTAAAAAGCTTCTGTACTGCAAAAGAGACAAAAGAAAAAACAAAAAGAATCCCAACTGAGTGGGAAAAATTTTTACCCTCTATATAAGCGACAAGGGTCTGAAAACAAAGATACACAAAGAACTCACATAACTTAACAAAAACAGAGCAAAGAACCCAGTTAAAAAATGGGGAGAGGATCTAAAAATAAACTTTTCCAAAGAGGAAGTTCAAATGGTCATCAGGCACATGAAAAAATGTTCAGCATCATTAGCAATAAGGGAAATGCAAATCAAAACCACAATGAGATACCATCTTACACCAATAAGAATGGCCCACATCCAAAAAACAGACAACAAGTGATGGCATGGATGTGGAGAGAAAGGAACGCTCATACATTGTTGGTGGGAATGTAAACTGGCCCAACCACTATGGAAAGCAGTGTGGAGGACCCTCAAACTAATGAAAATGGAATGACCACTCAGCAATCACTCTTCTAGGAATATACCCAAAAGAGACCTCAATGTGGGTACAAAGGGACACCTTTGCTCAGATGTTTATTGCAGCACTATTTATAATTGCAAGAACTTGGAAACAACCCTAATGCCCCAAGATAGATGATGGGATGAAAAAGAAGTGGTATATATACACAATGGAATATTACACATCAATAAAGAATGACAAATCTGATGGTTTCCTAGTACCATGGATGTACCTAGAAGAAGTCACATTGGCAGAAACAAGTCAGAAGGAAATAAACAGAAACCAAATGGTTTCACTAATATATGGACAACCAAATGAAAGTACACAACTGGGGAGGGGAACAGCTGGAGTGGAGGAGAGGTGGTGGGAGACCCCCAGGGATGATGTGATTGATGTGAAATATATATATATATATGTGTGTATAAATAAAAAAAGGCAAAAAAAATAAAAGACACATCTGGAGATCTTGACAAACTCAGGGTAAGTCTGGAAAATATAATGAAAAAAGCTCACCAAATAATTTTGAGTTATATTTAGAGCCCATTGCTCAATTATCTTCTGTAATATATTAAAAATAAGAGATGTAAGCTAAATAACTAAGCATTTAGTCATTTCACTTTCCTGTCATCAATTAGCAAATTCATAAATTGTAACTTTTAACTAACAATATCCCAAACAAAACCTGCAGATCATTCATATTTTTATAATGCCTCAACACTCACAGAAAAAAATAAATAACCTGAATCTGGGGAAGCAAATATATCATTCACATCATTATTATGTTTTTTGATGATTTTTGTCTTCCTCTACTTCTAAGCTCAAAAATTAAGTTTGAGTCCATAGTTTACTGCACAACATCTAGGAGTTTGAGCTGTTTGAAATCTATATAATTTGAAACCTATACATTTCTATATAATCTATATAGTTTGAAATCTATATAATCATTTCTAAGAGAATTAGATTACACTGTGATTCTGAACTTCTTTCTTTTCTGCTACCTAAGAAGCTACTCACATTTGCAACTATACTTAGAACACCAATTGACTTACAAAGTTCAAACAGTTACAGGAACTTGAGTTGGTTGATCTTGAATAACCAAAGTGCATTATGCTCCCACACATTGATCACTATTCAAGGATTCACAACAAAGCCTGTAAGAGGTAGCATGAATACACTGTGTTCTTAAGAACAATTTTGAAATGTGAATTAAATACCTTATAAAAAATAAGCTTCAAACTAGGTCTCAGATCTTATATAAAAGGTAACCCAAAGTGGGTCAAGGAATATAACATAAAATATAAAGTTATAAAATTTATAAAGAAAAACAAGAAATAAACTTTGGTATCTATTGTTGGGGGAAGAGTTCTTAGACCTGGTACCATAATACACTTTTGATAAGATGATAAAACACTGTCATAAAAATGATACGTTGGGCTTCATGAAAATTTAAGCTTTTTTTGTTAGTTTTATTGTACAAGACTATTAAAAACAAAAAAAGACAGTGGGATAAACTATTTGAAAAATACATTTACAACAAATTTGTCTGAAATATAAGGAGAACTTGGAAAATTCAACGATAAAAATTAAAACAATCCAAATAGAAGCAAATATTCAACATCACTGACAGAAAAATATGAGTTAAAAATCACAATAAGCTCTCACAACACATCTGTAAGAGTGATTGAAAAACAAAATTGACAATATCCAAATACTGGTTAGGATGGAGAGGAATGGCATCACCATAATTTTGGTGGGAATATAAAATGGTATAGTTTTTCAGAAGATAGTTCCGTAGTTTCATATAAAAGTAGACACAGTTATAATACACTAGAGTATTACACTTTTGGGTAATTATCAAAGAAGAAACTAAGCTTATATTCACACATATACATGCTAAAAAATGCATTAATGGTTTGCCAGCTTTATAATGACCAAAAACTAAAAGAAAATATAATCACTTAGATAACATTCAAAGAATATCTTGCTCAACAAACTATATTATATCTACACCATGGAGTGATCCTCAGTGATAAAGTAGATACATTTAAGACTCATACAACCTGGATGAATCTTAAGAGGATTTGTAGAACTGAACAAAAATAAAGCACCGTAATTTACACTATAGATTATATATGTGTGTGGAAGTCTAGAAATAACAAATATTAAGCATGTAGAGAAAAAAGAACACTTGTTCACTGTTGATGGAAAAATACCCTGGGTCTCGTGTCTATGAAAAACAGTAAGGATTTTTCTCAGAATATTAAACATCTTCTGCCATATAACTTAGCAATTCCACTACTAAGTGTCTATAAAAGCTTTAATTGGAACACAAAAACATTAATTAGAAAAGAAATATACGCTCCTATGTTCATTACAACATGACTTGCAATAGCCAAGCTATGGAAATAGCTTAAGGAAGGTGTGGTGTACATACACAATGGAAAGTGACTTAAATACTTAAAAAAATGAACTCTTATCATTTGTCACAACATGGATGGAGCTGGTAGAGATTATGTTAAATAAAAAAAAAATCAAAAACAGTGAGACAAATATAGGATGGTATCACTGATATAAGGAATATACAGAAGCAAAAGAACGGTTTATATAAAGCCAAACCAGTAACAAATCCAGTCTCTGACTGTAGTTTGAGGTGCTGGAGGGAGAAGAGTAGAGATGCTAGGCAGAGAATGGTTCTGAGGAATTTTGCCAATTAGCACCTGAGCTGGCAATTCAGAGGAAACACTATTGAACCTTCCTGGCATCCACTGTTTGGAAAATTAACAAAAAGATTAAACATCTCATTCTCAAAATTACACTGAACTTCAAATAAATTGAAGGCACCCAAGAGGTATAATGTTTTGCTTTCTTCAAGGATTCATAATCTACTGTTTGTTTATTTCTTGATACCCTTTATGTGGATATTTTGATATAATTATATTAGGGCATAATTTTGGACTTAATGAAAGTCAAGTTACATCACTTAGTGTAGCAACTGGGTCTCACCTAACGTGCTGAGAATAGTCATTATGTGTATCAGTTTCCTGAAATAGAGGCAATGTATTTAGAGGGACAGTCTAGTTGAACTGTATTCAGATAACCTTGCTCTTTGAATATTTATCACACATGTGTCAAAGAAGAGAGAACAAGCAAATGGGGCAAAGGATGGGTAAAATAAAGCCTCAGAAGATACCTATGATGCTGTAACTGTGAGACACCAACACACTGTAGGGTAAACGATTGAGCCAGACCTTTTCCTCTTTTAGCCTATAAAACTAACACCTGGGCTATGGCATTTCCCCTGTGATTGTGCAACCCAGTGGGTATGCAGCGCACGTATAAGTGTGCACATCAGGCCTTAGAGACAGGATAAAGGGGCTAAGAGAACATGAGCACAAGCAGGTAAGAGAGGGTGAAAATAGAGCATGAGAAAATGCCAGAGAGTGAGCCCAGAGAAAGAGTGTAATGATTCCTGGGATTTACTTATAGCTGCTAAAACCAATAAAGAACTTACAGAGATTGGTGACCCTGATACTTACAATGATAATGACAAGGATGGGAAGGTTCTGTAACACATACTTACAGGACCTTTCAGTTTTGAGAGCAAACTCTTTGTAGTAGTACTACAAACTTGACCTTTTAAAACCAGACAATATATTTATATCAATATTCATGTTCACCTCCTAATATTTATCCAAATATATCCATGTTTAAGTTAACAGTTCACTCTCAATGCAGTAAAATTGAAATAATAATAGAATTAGGGTAAGAGTCAATAGTAAAACTATAAAGTGAAAGTGATGAGCTTCTGGGGTGCTTTCATGCTGGGGTACAAGGCATCAAAATTTCAGAACTCCACAGAAGAGACAATTTACCTTGGGAAGCATTGGATTGATTAATGATATATCCCCTCTTTTCTCAATTTTTTTTTCTAATTTTCAATCTAAGTTTTTTTATAAAACCTGAGGCAAATGTTCTTGCACATATAGACACGTGTAAAGATGGTACAAAGAAATGTGTGGTAATTACTATTCTCTGAATTACATTTTCCTGAAATGTATTTACAACTTCTTAATCGATTGACACCCAGTGGATTTGACTGTATTTCATTCCATTTCTTTACATAAATTATCAAGAGGAACTTTATTCATTCTCTAGTAGAGATTAAAGTAGTCTGAGTTATCCATTTACTATGAGTTTGATTTTTTTTTCAGGATGTGTATACCAAAAGGCATTCTAGGGCAGGCTTATTTAGTTTTTGAGAACTGTATCTTTTCAAATTTATATTTTGGCCTTTGTTCAATCTATTTATTGATTTCAGAGCTTTATTGGCAAGATACTGTAGGTTAAGGACATGAAATAGTGGAATATAGGTAATTGTAACTAGAGGAAGCAAATATGTTTGCAATACAAAGGGAGTTAATAGCAAAGAACTAGGTCCTCTAAAGATTATTGCTTGTGTAAAGTTGTCTTAGAGAAATTCTCGGACACCTAGCTTAGAATAGAGCTGTAGCTATTTAAAGCAAATGTATGAAAGAATATAAGAAATCTGACAGAAAAACCAGACCACAATGTAATTGTGACATATAAAGAGAAGAAGACAAAGATGGCAGAAATATGCCAGACTGCAATGCTGTCTAAGGAAGATATGGCAAGATATCCTGATGTCTTCAAACTGGACAGTTTTGAGGTATTTTAAGTCACCAATCACCTGCCTTTGTAGGAATGCCCTGCCTTTGTATCTCTCGCACTCAGTTCTTGCTGAGAGCAGTTTAGAGGAAGCACACTAAAATGGTTGTTGTTTTCAGCTGGGGCTCATGTTCTAAAAGGCTTGCTGTATTTGAAGTGTGCGATGTGTATTTACACAAATATTTTCATTCAGTATTTACCAAGCACTTTCAACAAACATTTCAGGTAAGTTATCATATTTAATGTATCCAGTATCGTATACAATAATTCTTAAAGTACTGTAATATCAAAAATAAAGAACCAGTGTCATAGACAGCTAAAATAATTTGCCCAAGGCCATAACCTTACTAGCATTTGTATAAACACAAGTCAAGGAATGTCTATATAACTCCCAAACTCATGCTTTTAACTTCTGTAGTTAAGTTGTTGAAAACAATGAGAAAAACAAGCATACAGTGAGAAGGTGAGAAACAACTAGACAAGAGAACTATAAAAATGAAATCCATGCCCATTCTTATACATACTAAATTATTTAGCTATCTCTTAAATTCCTTGGAAAGAAAGGTGAAAAGAATGAGTGAAAGGAAGAATCTCTTCAATTTTTTTCCACAAAAAGTTGTAATTGCTACTGTATTCTGTTGAGCTGTCTAGTAATGTTTAAGTAACAAGGGATGAAATTTCTCACACACTAGTCTCCAACTTAAATTGTAGTTAAATATAAAGTTTCTGTGTTGAGTGGACAATGAAATTTGAGTCCATTCTGAAAATGTTAAATAATTGCAATGTACCTGGATGATTCCACTGACAGTTTTCATAGGCATTTCCTTATTCTCTGTGGCAGTATTTCATTGAAAAAAAAATAAAGAAAAGAAAAGAAAAGAAAAGAAAACCTGTAAAGTATTTTAATTTTTAATAGTTTGAGAAAGCACTAAATATTAGCCCACAAGGTACCAACATATTTCACCCAGACCTTCTATGGAAGGAATGGTAACAAAAACAAGATATATATATATATATATATATATATATATATATATATATATATATATATGATATATAAGATATATGATATATATAATATTTTGGAGGTAATGATATATTCTAATTAATAAACTTAATGGGTGACATTAGAACATGTTATAATACAAAAATGAAAACTGCATATTCTTTTTTTGTAAAAGTAGCACCCATATAAAATGATCTCTTACCTTTCACAAACCTATATTTTGTCTTACTTGATAATTTTAAAATGTCAGAATAAATGAACTATTTTTTATGAAAGAAAGTTTTAAAATTTAGCAATCTTTACTAGACATTGAATGTCTGATCGAGACATGAATCACTGAATGAGTAATTGTAGACAGGTGATAGAATCTTAAATACAATCTTTTAAAAAGTATGTTAGCAAAAAGCTGAAAGATTTACATCATCTGAAGAGAAGCCAGGGCTCCTTTTCCAAAGTATTGTTTAGAGTAGAAAAATTATAAAGCTATTTCTGCTTATTGTAAAGCTATTCAAAAGCAATGAATAAGTTTTGTAAATGTAAACATAGTGCAGAAGTCACCTTCTATTTTTAAAGTTCTTAAGAAATACAATGACTTATTTAAAATAGAAGAGATCATAAGTATGCCAGCAATTAAAATGACTAGGAAGAAGCTTTGCAAGTTGTAATGTTTTAAATTGTCCACAATATTGCTTACGTTCTGGTTTTGACTTTTTTTAAGGAAGGTATACATTGGAGAATATACTGTTTCCAACCTTTGACAGGACTAACACATATTCTAATTTTTAGATTCTGACTCTTATAACTACATGCCCTTGAACACTGTGCTTAAGTTTTTAAGAGTTGCTTTAATCAGCTATAAAGAAGAAATAATATTTCTGTGATGGTTAACTTAGTATTTAGAATGGTGCCTAGTACATAGAAACAAACTATGGATATTATTGTTAGAGCTGATTTTAGATATGTGGTTTTAGCAGAATGAAAAGGGGGAAGGATTAATGTATAAATCTAAAGAGAAAAGGAAAGAATGAACAAGGTAATGAATAATGATATTTAAAATGCTAGAATAACTATTTTATTGAAAACTAAGAAAATAATTTTTAAGAGAACTAATTGTAATTATGACTATTTAATTGATAATGAGAAAAGTAGATTGATAAATCTCCACTTGGATATTTAATCATTCTTTCTACAAATTTTGTAGTGTTTTTCAAACAAAGATATTTTAAATTTTATTTCTTCATTCTCAAAATATTTAAAGAAAAAGAAAAGCAAAAATTCTATAACTACTGCTCACAAAAAAGTATCACTATTATTCTATTCACAGAATATCCTGTTCTAGACTTAAGAATCAATGAATATATATTCATATATATTCAAATTATATATATGTAATTATATATATATGAATGTAATTTTTTATATATATAAATGCTTTCAAGATCTTGTCTGTAGCCTTCTGGATAAAAGATCTATAGTTAAAGTTGAGTTTATTGTTTATCTTAATGAAAAATAAACCAAATACTCTGGGTAGCCATGAATCATCTCAATATGATGGTAAGTGGTTATGATAGGCAGTTATGATAGATGATTATGATAAATGACTGAGTTGTGATTTTTTTTACTCTACATCAGTAGCTTTCAAGAAACAGGGTCAATTACTTGATTTGATATTTTAATATATATTTTTATAAAATGGTAAAAAGGAAAAATGTCTGTTTTATTTATGTTAGAAGTAGTATCATTCATATTATTCAGGAACAGATAAGTGATTGGTACTTGGCATTTTATATCATGACCTTGTTTTTGTTTGTGCTTAGACAAGATTACAAAGAGCTCTTTGACTTTACTTTTAGTTTTTGATTTAATTTTATTGCTGACTCAGTGATTCTTTGTGTGTGTGTGTGTGTGTGTGTGTTTCCTGTAAGAATTTTTATATGCAAAATGAGAAGTCACATCCTACTCATGAATATCAGGCCACCTTCCCCAAAAACTCAAAGCATCGATATTAATGTCAAATCATTTTCCTGGTGCCACTTCTCTTTCTCAACCTAAACAAAATGTTATAACCATAAATATTTAAGTAGCTTGCATGTATTACCCATTGTCATGTAATAAGTAACTGTGGACCTCAACAGCTTAAAACAAGTAATCTTTGTTTTCTCAGAAATTCTATGAATGGGCAGAAGTGGGTCAGTTACATGGTTATGACTGAAGGACCCTTGTAATATTACCGTCAAGATATGATATGGGGTGCCCTCATGGGAAGTTTCATTAGTAGAGGATCTTATTCGAAGAGGACACACATACATTGGTGCTTAAAAGATTGCCTCATTTTCTTAATATGTGGGCCTGCTAACAGGACGACTTGAGAGTCATCACAATGTAAAAGGTGATGAGTCCAGAGAAAATGATCTCAAAATACAAGATGGATGCTGCCACATCTTTTGCATTCGTAATTCTACAATATCTTGCTAGTCATTCTATGTACTTGTAGCTTTATTGCTCTCAAATTCATATGTTGGACGTCTCAAATTCAACGTGATGCATTTCAGAGGTGGAAACTTTGGGAAGCAATCAAGTCTAGATAAAGTCCTAAGGGAAATGTGACAACAGTGGAAATAAAAACATTTTCATGACAAAAATCAATGCATTAATTTAAAACATAGGAAAAAAAGAACAAGTCTTATTTTCAGAAGGCATGCTTAAAACTTATTTGTTATCATTAATGGCAATCACAGAATCCAGATATATTATATATCTAATATTTGTACTCTGAGGAAGTAGAAAGTAATGATTCTGATATAGTGGGGCTACAGTATGTGTGCCTTTTGTAGAAAAGTTTGTTTACTTATGGCAGTTCCCTTTGTCTAGTTCTAGGATAAATGTGAACACTGTTGAAATGCATTGTGAAATAGTCAACAGGTTTTCTGACCATATATCTTAATTTGCAATCAAACAAATAGTTGATTATTAAAGGGATGCTGATTTTAAAATAAGCAAATACATATAGATGCAATTATTTTCATTGAGAAATAGGCATATACATCTGAAACATAAGTTAACATGATTTTTCATACATTTGAATTGAAGCTTACCCATTGTGGAATAAAATAAATTCCTGATTTAAGTATTCAGTATATTAGTTCTATCTGTTAGGATAATATTCTTGCATACTATATATATCCTTGAGATTGTAAAAAACAAATGAGTCCACTGATAAAGTGAAATTTTGTATATTAGTTAAGTTAATTTCATGGTTCATTTTTAAGGAATTAGAAAAAAATTTTAAACTGCACAAATATATGGAAACTTAAGGAAGAGATATTTTCTCTATGTAAAGATATGATAGAGAGTAATGAAATTTTGAAACTGGATAAGATGTACAGTACTTTGAGTAATTCCTAACTTCCATTCCCATTTCATTTCAAATCAAAATCTAGTAGTTTTCTATATCCATATAATGTGTACATCATATAAATTTGACACTAAATTCAAATATTCAACCCACCATTATTCAGATTTCCAGCATTGGGTTATAAAATCATCTTTATACCATTATTAACCAAATGAAATTTCATTGTAAATCAAAGATTCACTTAAAAGAAGACACACTCAAGTCTCTGAAAAAGTCTTCAATCATTATTAAATTGATAATAAATATTAAAATAGTTCTTTGTCTTCTGTTGTTCTGGAATCATTCCAAATCCTAACATTGCTTATCCTTCAGTGTATATATCATATTTTGAGAATGCTTAGTATAATAATAGGGAATGACTGAAACAATTATATCTGAATTAAAACATACATATTTCCCACATATTATACAATTGATATTTATTGAATAGATGGTTAGTCATGAAAATATTGAATATAAAACATAAAAATTTGCCTAATTTTATACAAAAGTGACTCAGAAAATTTTAAATAAATCTAATCTATGATGAACAGGAAAAGAAAAAGCCAATGATTTCCTCAAAATACCTATACTTGCAATAGCATGTATAGTATCTCAGTTCATGTAACATAAATTCCAAATAATACTTTTTATGATCATTTTCTGAAAATAAAAAACTACCAGATCACATGCCATCATTAAAGATATTATCTTTGGGAAGATCTCTAACATTTTTTGTACCTCTAAACTTATACATGATATAAGATACCTACAGAGACTCCTTGGAAAACATAGTTTTTTGATAAAAGAAAAAAAAACTTGACTTTTTTACACTGTAAATGTATTTTTATACTGTATATCTTCCAGAATAATAACATCCACTGAGTGGGTTTTATTATTACTCACTGTAATAATATAGTGGTTTTTACACTGTAGATGCATTTTTACACTGTAGATTTTTACGTTGTAAAAATGCAAAAATCTACATTTTTACAATGTAGATATTCCATTTCTACACTGTATTCTTACACTGTAGATATTCCAGAATAATAACACCCACTGAGATCATAATCTGCCAGGAGATGTTAGGTATTTTACATATATTAACTCTACTAGTCCACACAGCAGCTCTATGAAATATGCACTATTATTGTTTTCAATTCAGATGAGATAATAAAAATCTAGAAAGCTCAAGAAACAAATTTAAGCTCACATAAATAATAGAGGACCCAGTATTCTAACACAGGAATTTTGACTACAGAGTCACTTAACTAGCATTATTAAAAATACAAAGGAAAACATAGGCTTTCAGTTATAGAGCTAATTTTCACACTGCATCAACTTACCAAACATCAACTGATTTGCCATATTTTATGTTAACATGGGAGATAAAGTAACCAAAATCATCTTGAATTTTCACAAAACTACATAAAATATATTATATAAATGCTAAACTTGTGAATAAAAGTCTGTACTAACTGGTAAAAGATTTTCCTATGTTCAGTCCCATTATTTACAAGCAAGATAAGTTTAACAATCTCACCTACTATTTCCTTGTCTGCTTCCTAAATGTATACTATGTATTATAATATTTGCACTTTCATTTTTTTGCAGATTTGTTGTTTTAAAGGTTGAAGGAAATACTGTACTTTATAGGGTAAACTAAAAATATAGCATTTTATCACTATGAGTGTTTTTTTAAACTTCTAACCATCTTATTCTACAAGTAGATTTAAGCCACATATGTCTTAAAATAGGAAATCGATATACATTTTGTGTCAAAATGACAATCTTTCCCCCTCCACTTACAGTCTAGTATCTGAACCTTCTGGGACTTGTGTTTTACTTTTATATTTAAATCAACTGACCTTCTTAATTCATAAGGTATCTTGCAATCTATGGATAAAATTGTATATGAAAATCTGTTGAATAGTTTTATACCAAAACATATACATATATGAACATATTAATTTCCTCTCATTTATTCCATGACTTTTCTTCAAAAACCTCAACACTTTTCATAAAATTGAATTTAATTTCATAGGTGTTAATTTTCACAACTGATGAGTTACAGAAGTACCTACAAGGCGTATTTGGTCTAAATCTGTTGCTATAAAGATACCTAGTAATTTGCAAATTCATGAGGATCATTTCAAAGAAAGCTGAAAATCCCTGTGCAAATGTTACACATGGCAAACTTGCAGACACTGAAAGACAATTGTCATGTACTATTGAAGTCTTCCCTCTCTCATGAAAAATGTCTATTATTATTTTCCCTTTGTTCAGTGGACCCAGATTTTAGGCCTTTCTCCTCTGGTCACTTTTTAGACATGCTCTGACATCAACAATTTCTGCTTCTTTCTTTTAAATATAGGCTATAGAAATATTGACCTCTTTGTAGTATTCTCACACCACGCCATTCATTTCTCCATTCTATAGTGGTACAGAAGGTCTTTATTGTACAGTCCAACTGTTTCAGTATAAGCAAAGGCACTTATTACATAGACTAGATTAACAAGTTGAATTCTTCTCAGAGAAAATGCTTAGTTCTTACACCAGTGAGACTAAAGGTAATCACTATAAATAGTTAATATATTTATTTTCCCACAGTGCCATTAAGTAATAGAGCTAAGGGCAGTGAAGGACATTGTCACAGAGTCTTACTGCTTGTCCATGAAAATATAGGTTTATTAAATCTAGAACCTAGTCAGTCATATAAAAACCTGCAGGGTTTTGAAGGTATTCACCACAATGCAGAGATAAAATTCCATGCTCAGTCCCAGATGATAGTCATAGTATAGATCTGCAATGAATTGACTGAAAAAGTGGTTATGTCATGTGCAGAAATGAACTGTTAACACTATAAATAAAATATACAATGTAATTTTCCAAAATTGGGAAAAGGGGAATGCTCAGTTATTTTGGGAACTATTTCACTCCTGATCCTAATTGACATTGGTACTGAGAGGCACACACACAAAAAACATGATAGTTCCCTCTTATGAGTGGGAGCTCACTGGTACCAAGTAATGACTGGAATCCCATGAAATCCTGATGTGCAGTAAACCCACCAACAAATCATTTTCCCAGTTCCAAAGTATATAAATGGAGTGGATGCACTTGAGAGTAACTCCCTTATTGAATTCTCAGACTATGAGGTAAGGTAAAAATAGATTATTGGCATCAATAAAGTGCTAAATGATGCATGGTTGGTTGTCTCTTTTATATCTTCATTTCATTTGCCATTCTGGTTCCTGCAGAAAATACATAATTACTGAAGATAATTGTAGAATCCTGTAAGTTTAACCATGTAGTAACCCCATTCACAATTTTGTTTTTGGTCATATATCTGATAGAGTACATTAATAAAGTGTCATATACATGTAATATGATCACTGAGCTGATAAATACATTTCTCCATTCTATTTGAAAAATAATATGAAAAACAGTTTGCATTCACATCAGATGAAGAGTAATTTCATTGATACATCTTTTTAGATTTATATTAGCTCTCCCTATCTCTTTCAAAATATAATGTGAACTAGTCTGGATTATTTAGAATAATATACTAATAAAAACACTAATTGTAAAGATCCAATCGAATCTATCAGTAAACTATCTTAAAATGAAAATATATTGTCCTGTTTTGAACCTAAGAGAGGTGAAAATATATGAGCAAACTGAATGATTAAGTACGCTACAGTACTGTTGACTCTGTCATCAGGAAGAACAGTTATGAGTAGTTGGAAGAGGTAAAAAAGTAATCTGAGTATTATTTGGAACAAGATTATATCTGAGTGGAAGCAGAAGCAACAACAAAATAGACAGCTCCTATATTACAGTCACACTCAGCAGGGATCTTAAAGTTCCCAATGGGCATAACAGTACATTGAGTCATGCACAATTTATGGAACAAAGGTATTCTAATTTAAGAATGTGTGTGAATTCCTAGACAGTGACCAGTGGTCTGGGGGTCATGGTTCTAGAAGGACAACCACATAGGATTCAGTGTTTGACAAAATAATGTTCCCAAATATGCCTATGTGACAATTTGTGAAACATCAGCATGTGCTGCCTTCTATGTCAAAAGAAAATTTGCAGATAGTGTTAAGGTTAAAGACCTTGAGTAGGTTCTGTTTAATCACACAAATACTTAAAAGAAAAGACTTTTTTTCTGCCTGTGTTGAGATGGAGTTGTGACTGCAAAAAATAGGAGAAGAAATATAACGTGTTGGCTTCTAACATGGGAGACCAGGAGTGGAAAAAATGTGGAAATCTCAAAACTGGAAAAACAAGGAGATAGAAAATCTTCCAGAACCAATAACTAATAAAGAGAAAAGTAGCCAGGCCAACATCTTAAATTTAGCCAATGGGAACTCTATTGGTCTTCTATCCCATAGAACTGTTGCAAAAAAATTATTTTGTTTTACACCATTGAATTTGCTCCAATTTTTATAACAGCAGTTGAAAATTAATACAAAGAAAGATAAAATGATCTGAACAGAAGTGTATGCATACACTTTTGAGAGAGAGATATATAATGGGTATATAGTAGGAAGATTATATCAATATAGATATAGATATATAGAGAGATAACTGGTATATAATAGGAAGATTTTTGTAAGACATAAAATCTACTAGAAAGCATATGTTACTAGGAGGCACTGCACTGTCAAACAAAATGACTTGTCCAATTAATGTTATGAAAACATCTTTATGGACTCTTCCAGTACTAATCTCTTGACAGAAAAAGGGTCAAAGTGGGAATGGCGTAGACTGTTGAGGAACCTGACTATATTGATGCATTGTAGATGTAGCTGTATCTAAAAATTAAAGAGTTTGGAAAGTACCCACAGCAACTCTTCATATGGCAGCATTCCTCGAGGGGATCAACTAGTGAATGCAGGCAACCTGACTTCATCGAACTAATGAATCAGAAATTCATCTTTTCAGATATAGACTTGTTTATTCTGAGAAGTTTCCTTTTCTAATTTTAAAGAATGAATCAGAACCACTGTGTATCAAGACATAAAACATCTGATCTACAGAAATGGAATCAGTACACAACATGTGATGGTGGAACTCACTTTACAGTGAAAGATTAGGTCACACAATGCCCCATCTGAGAATAATTGTCCTCATAAATCTGGAACAGCATTTTTAAAATGAGCATCTGAATTACTCTCTGAAAAGCAATATTGGGAAATAATGGGGTGCCACATCAGAATGAAGTTTAGACATTAAATCAAAGAATTTATATGGTATTGTCTCCTTTAAAGGAAAATTACAAAGATTACATAGAACTAATGTCTAAATGCAGGTATGATTTCATTTGTTATTAATCTGAAAGAACCAATAAGGAAATTTATACTTTCTTAATTCCTTTAAGTCTGAAGTGTTAAACACACAAAGGGACATACTTTCTTAAGAGGGTGTACCAAATTTACACTGCACTGAAAACTTCAAGTTACAACAGAATTTGTAGAATTCCATATATTCGAGAACATCACCAGGGATCAAGTGATGAAGAAAAGGGAAATTACCATTCTGCAGAGACATTGGCCCAGATGATCAGAGAAAGACATAGGATGCTATCCCACCATGGCTTATTCAATTATTTTCAAGCAGTGTGAAGGATATGTGAAACATAGAAGATATAGGTGAGAGAAAATGAATTCAATTGGTCAGTATCCAGAGTTACTGAATAGTCCCACTAACATATTAATCTCTTCTGTGTTTTCCTTCAGAAAAAGATGTACACGGGGTAACTGAAAAAAATATTCTTTTTTTTTTTTACAAAACAGACTCTTTTTATTAAAAGAATGAATTGTTGCCAACTAATAAGTGAAATGGACCCCTTTGTCTCTTGTTTCAGTGAGTGAAATTAAGAAATGAACTCAAAACAAAAAACAAACAAAAAAAAGGATGAAAGAAATGAACTCCAAATTCTGCACTTGAATTTTAAGCCTATTGATGCTATTAGACTACTTCTTTTTTTTTGCACTGTATATACTTTTTTTTAATTCATTTTATTGATTTGTCAAATTGTGCATTAATTGATCCCTCCTCCTCCCTCCATATTCCCCTCTGTATCCCCCTTCCTCCTCCCTCCATATCCCCCCTCTGTATCCCCCCTTCAGTCACTCCTCCCATTTTTCTGCAAATTGTTGTTTGGTTAAGTTGATGTTTAGTT